>PVLD010004867.1:38570-119670 GCA_004027595.1 Dinomys branickii | reverse complement strand
TCTGTATATGGGTCCATACATCTACAATTCGAAGATATCAATGGATAAAGCAACAACTACTGTTGAGACCATATCACCTTGTCTATAGATTAGTTGTGATTGTACTATTTTCTATGATAATGGGTGTCTGTTTGTCAATATGTTTTTGTACTTTTATGTTTCTAAAATAAAAAAAATAAAAATAAAAAAATAAATAAAATTAAGAAGGTGCACATGGCTGGTGGTCTCTGTATTGGACAGTGCAAGATTAGAAGGGACGGTGTTGCTGCATATCAAATAGTGAGGTGGATGGTATCAGATGGGGAACATCATAGTTAGGGGTACAAGGCTTGAGGGGAGAGGCTGGTATCTCATGGAAAAGACCTTGGGAAAGGTTGACCCCAGGGTAGACATGTCCTTGATAGCAGGAAATAGCAATGAGAAAAAGAGCAGAGGAAGCAACGTGGGGAGAGGAGAACAGAGCGTGTCTGCACAGATGAAGGTCAAGCCAACAGACAGAAACACTGGACTTTCTGATTGCATGGATGTGACATTCAAACTGGTGGCATCAGACATAGCAGACAGCATGTCAGGTTTTAAACCCAGAACACCCAAAAACAAAATAAGGAGGAATGACTCAGAAGAAATATTTGTTTATAGGATAAATCGTCAGCAAATCCAGAAGAAAGTGGAGGCTGTGGGTCTCAAACCCAGGTTTGTGACTTCAAGCACAGTGTTTTCCTCTCTACCCCACGAGAGCACCAGGTCTGAGTGTGGATAAGGAAACTGTGGAATCTAATAGAAGTTGGAACACTGAAAAATACAACCCTTGACAACTTGATGATTTGCCTTATGCTGCTCTGATTTTTGGAATGCAGTAAATGAGGGGATATCACATATGGGTGGAAGACTATTGGTACTGGAACTCTCCTCCACCACAATCCAGTTTTACTGCAGACACCCAGAAGGTACCTCAAAATTTCCCTAGAAGTCTATTAATTATCACGCTCTACCAAGAAGCACTTATTTGGCAACAATTGGGGCTGGACTAAGAGTGGCAATTGCTTTGCAGATTTCATTCCTGGCAGAAGGAGAAAGAAGGAAACCTGAGGCTTGCAATGTTATTTGCTGCTGGCAAAGAACAATGTATCTGCTAATATGAGGAACATTTACAAAACATGCCCAGCTGCAGTGTTCACTATAGACAAGTGGGCAGGATGATCAAAATACTGGGTGTGGTGAACGCTTAGATTAAGGAAAGAATTATTACAGTTAAAGACACATTGCCATTAATCCTCCTCAATATACCCTGCCTCAAGCAGGAAGTGTCACAACCCCAGATTTAAAGTTATATTACAAAGCTACAGTAATAAAAACAGCATGGTGCTGGCAAGAAAACAGATGTGTGGATCAATGGAGGATACAGAATAAAAGATACAGAAGCAATTCCAGGAACATTTAGCTAACTGGAGAAAGAAAGAGAGGGAGAGGGAGAGGGAGAGGAAGAGAGTATTTTTTGGACAGTGTTAGAGACTGAACTCATGACCTTTACGCTGAGTTACAGCCCTAGCTCTTTACTTTTAATTTTTTGTTAAAAATATGGTCTTGCTAAGTCACTATGTTGCCCCAAGCTGGGCTCAAACTTGTGATCCTCCTGCCTCAGCCTCCAAGAGTGCTGGGATTACAGGCATGTGTCAGAGAAATCACAGATTTTTGGAAACTGAGCACATTACTCCTCAATAGCATTCCATAAAAGAGTTAAAATGACATTAGAAAAATAGAAGGTCAATGGCAATATCAATATCAATCTGTGGATCCTTAATTCATGATTTTAATCATCTGGTGTTAGTATAGCAGTTTTATAACTTCAAGGAAAATTTTAAGAAACCTCTAGGTCTTTACTCCTTTAGGAGTTGAAATTTGTAGCATTTCACTTGGCTAGATCCCAGCACAAGAGCTCCAGATAACCCAGCTGCCAGTTCTTACCTCCCTGGTTTACAAAACCTTCAGTCCTGTTCCTTCCCCAGGCACTTTGGATTAAATAAGATATGTTTTCAAATTACGTCGTCTCTTAATTTTAAACCCTTGTTTATTTTAACTAAAATTTAATCCATATGTTTCTGATTCATTTACACTTAACTCATCAAAATGTTGTTTCATAAAAAGTTCTTTGATGTCCAAATTGCCTTTAGAGCTATTTTTAATAAGATTTTTTTTTATGAAGTCTCTTTACTTAGAAACAGAAAGTCTCATTCCATTGCTATTTAACAAGTAGGGGTCCACAGGGTTAGGTTCAGTTTATTATTTAAATGAAATAATGTAAGTAAAATGCTTCATAAAGTCTAAAGCCATGGCTGCCTGTTGGTGGTTAGAGTTGTTACTATAATTAGGACCACACAGAGGACACAAGGTTGGAAGTGCCCTCTTCCTGCCATTGACTGAACTAGATCACCTCATTGTTAGCTCTCATTTTAACATCTTTTTAAAATTCTAAGACTTTCTCATTCCTAGTTATATGTGTAACAGACACGTCTAAAGATGGTGGAGGATTGAAGGACTGTCAGAGAGTCACCCACAGAAGTGGGAACCCTTTGTTTGGGGTCTTGCTTGGACCTGTGATGTGTAATAGGTTCACCCTCAGTAGAGTTCAGAAGCTCCTTGCTGCTCGTGGGTTTAGAGTTCAAGGTCTTCTTAGGGTATAATTGGCCTGTGCTGAGGCTCTAGTAGAAAAAGGACTCATTACATAGGAAGCTTTTGTGAACAGGGAGGTGGGGTGGGAGGGAGGTGGGTGGGGTTGTTAGTCCTATGGATGCACCCTATGCCTTGTGGGAAGCTACAGAGAAAGGTTGCAGTTGTTTTAAGGGAAGAGGGTTAGTGCTATATTTTGTTCCTCAAAAATTCATGCGCTAGAAGCTTGGACCCCAATGTAACAATTTTGAAAGGTGGTAAATCTTGAGGAGGTGGGGCCTAGTAGAATTCATTACATCATCCTCCAAAGGGATTAACGTAATTTTCACAGGACCAGGCTAGCTCCTGAGAGAGCATGTTGTTATAAAATTGTGAGTCTGGCCCTTTCTTTCTTCCTATTTTGCTATTCTCTCTCTCTCTCTCCCTCCCTCTCTCTCTCTCTCTCTCTCTCTCTCTCTCTCTCTCTCTCTCTCTCTCTCTCCCTCTTGTATATGATTCAGCCATGTGATGCTATCTACCATGAGGTCCTTATGAGAGCTGAGCAGATGTGGGCATCATGCTTTTGAACCTCCAGGCTTATGAGCTAAAGAAGTCTCTTCTGTTTCAAGCAGTGGTGGTAAATTAATGGCACTGGTGCTAACAGCTGGCTGTTTGTATCACTGAAAACATTAAAAGTTTCACCTTCACTATTATAAAGTATCCAGCCTTGGGTATTTTGTTATAGCAACATAAATCTGACAAGGACACATATGTGAGCAGATGTAATGTGGCTGAGGCTCAGGTGGCAAAGTGTGAAGCAGGACAGCCTCTCTTCCAGACAGAACCCAGCTGTGCCCTGCTTTCAGGGAAGTGTACGTATTGATGGCAGCATCTGAGGAAACAGTAGGACAGTGGTGGCCAGGATTCTACTGCCTGGTAGGCTATTGCAGAAAAATCTTGGCAATACCCAGCAGTTCCCTGTAGCAGAATCACCCACTTAAAGCTGGTGTAAGTATACAAGTACTTTATGGGTTTGTAGAAACATTCTGGGGTGCGTGTATGTGTGTTTGTGTGTGTGTGTGTGTGTGTGTGTGTGTGTGTGTGTGTGTATGTGTATGTGTGCTGGGGAAGGGTCCCATGTGGCTCCATGATTTTATTCCTAGCTGGAATCTGAAGAATGGCCCGAGGCCATTCAGGACACATGTGAACATTGCAAAGCAGCCATTTTGTTGCTCCTGTCTGGACAATTACGCAAAGGGTCCCGACCACTTCAACAAAAGTGAACAGGAAACCTTTGTATCCTGGAGGCTGACCCTGTCTCAAGTGTGAAGTATGAACTCTCAGCTCTCTCATGCTTTCCTGATGGTGGAGCCTGTTACACACCAGGCTGCCTTTAGGAATTTGGAACCAAACATGAAAACCTTTTACCACACAATGGAGGGAACATTGCTCTGGCCTTTTGGACATCAGTCTTCCCTGCTGAACGGCTCCACAGCCTTCTGATTCTTGCCGTATGGAACAATTGCCTCCTTCAGTTAACTTGCCAGAAGTAATCAGTTATTTCTCCTAGCCATAAATTTCGACCATTCTTTTTTGAGGGGGAAGAAATTAAAGTAACAAAGGGAGGTGGCTATAAAGAACAGGACTGTCAGAGTAGCAAATGTTTGAGTAATTTGGTGGGTCCCTGGTTTAGGGTTGACCGAGTTTGCACTAATTTTGATCTGGACGAAGAGACCGTATTTGGGCCAAAGAGACTGTATGTGAATCTACAGTTCCAGTGAAGATGACAAGTGGGACAAGCTTTGTTACAGATATTTTATTATAGCTCAACTATTTCACTGATTTTTGTCTGATTTATTTAGAACTTTGGTATCTGCTTGGCTGTCTTCCTTTTCATAAGACCAACCAGATATTTGAAAACACCCGCTGAACTTGGTGCATTGTAGACATTCCCCAAAAAGCCACCGGGTCCAGCTGAATTGGAATAACTGTGCTGAACAGCTAATGCCATCAGGTCTTATTTGAAAATAAGGAGAAAATTCCCCACATGACGAATGGTTTTAGGCCCAACAGTGCTTTCTCATTGTTCTCACGGCACCTGGTATAACCTGCATGCTTTCAATTATTCTCAGAGCCTGAGGACTTAACGTGAAAAAAACAGAATAGGATCCCTAAGTCCACAGGGCAAAGCAATCTGCTTTCATAAAGAAAACTCAGAACATTTCCCAACATGTGGCCGGTTAAGCTGCCCGTGTCAGGGTCAGATTTATGTATTTGCTCTGGAACCAAGATTTTTGTACACCAGGCACAATACCTTGGAGTATTTACAGTGTAAGCAATTTTGCTAAAGCAAACAGCTGTACCACTGGGCTCTGTAAAGCCCCTGTCCCTAGACACTGGAGCCAGAACCTTCATGGGCGAGCAGGTGTGTCTTAACCAGGAGGAAGCCTTTCTTTGAGGCCAAGTCCCCAAGTGTGTGAACATTTTCCCCTTTCTACAGATGCAACCTGACGACTTCTGAGAGCATTTGAAAAGGCAATTCCCTTCCTGTTTTTGTTCTCACAATAAAAACTAAACAAGGGAACATTTTTACAATCTGAGGGGAAGGGCTGGGTGGTTTCAGGAGGAAGCTGTAGATAAAGCCTGAGTTGTTACAAAGGCACTTTATCTTTTCCTCCTTCTCTTAGTCCTCCTTCTTTTTCAAAGGCTTCCCTCCCTCTTTTCTGGTAGCGAGGGTGGAGGCCGTGGTGGGGGGGGTAGGGGGGTGGAGGCCGTGGGGGGCGTAGGGATTGGACGGGGAAACCAAAGGCAAAATCATGAAACTGCCCTGCCGCGTGAAATCTCAACGGATTTTTGCGTGGAAGTCTCCCACCTGGCCTCCACCAAGGGAGCTGTAAAACAATCCACACTTCAGCAGATGAGACTTTTTAAAAATGCAGTGGGTTAGATACAGTGAACCGATGGAGCCTTTCACTTATTTAACCATTTAATAAATATTTATTAAGTGCCCACTTGTTATTAAGGTTGATATTACTGTCGCAGTGGAGTAAAATATCATCCCTTAAGGAATCAAAAATATCGTCCCTCTCTGATTAACCCGAAATCTTCACAATTTCAACTGCTCCCTACCCTTGTAAGGAAGACACTGTTGGATAATGGCTACAATGGGAATGGTAGAGTGAGGACAGTGCTGTTTTGCTATTATCTTTAAAAAATGCTCAGTTGAGTTAAGAGCCATAAGGTAACACAGTCCCACAGGACAGCCACAGCTCAGTAGCTAGGAGAGCCGAGTTCTGATCCTGGTTCTGCTAATAACTAGCTGTGCTATACGACCACACACAAGTACCCTTCCTCTCCTGGGCCTCAGTTTCTCTGTAAGACAAAGAAGGAGGAAGGAACTTAATTGCCTGTTAGCTCGAAGGAGCTATATAGTTTGTTAACCGTTTGATAATGGTGATCCAGGCAGGTCGTGGTGGGTTGGTGAAACGCTTGGCCTATGGTCTAATCTGGAGGAGAAAAGGGCTAGAGAAAAGGTCTCTACCTAAGCAGCAAGCCTTAGGTACATGGTTAACAATGCCTGTTAACAGTGTACCAGGATAATGGGGACTGAGGGGGGAGGGGAGGAGAGAGCACAGGCCATGGAGTTAGGGGTCCTGCATTTGAATTCTGACCCTGCCATTGTATGGCTGGAGACACGTCACTCGCCCTAGCTAAATTTCAGTTTCCTCACCAATAAAATGGGATAGTATTAGTATTTCCCGACCTTAGTCTCTTTGGGCTGCTACACTAAAAACATGCCGTAGGCTGAGTGACTTATAAACAATGAACCTATCTCTCTCCCAGTCCTGGAGGCTGGAAAATCTGCAATCTGGGTGTCGGCATGGTTGGATTATAGGGAGGGCCTTCTTCCTGGATGGAGAAAAGCAACTTCCTGTACTACCCTCGTGAGGCAGGAAGATGGCCAGAGAGCTCTCTGTGGTCTCTTTTGTTAGGGAATTAACCCATTCATGTGGGCTCCAGCCTCATATCTTAACTGCCTCCCCAAGGCCCTCACTTTGGAGGTTAGGAGCTTGACACACGAATTCTGGGGAGACAAACACTCCCTGCATATAACAGCACCATATAGAGTTGTGAAAATTAAATCAGACAGCCCACCTAACCCAGAGAGCCCAGAGAACAGTAAGTTCCTTCGATCGGTCCTCAGTGTGGTCCTGAGTCCTGGTCTGTCATGGAGTCTGGGAGGTCAAAACTATGTTCACCATAGTGCTAAGATATTACTGACTTCGTTTTTATTCCTCTGTGGGAACACAGTGGGATTTTCCAGAGGCTGTGCGGCGTGTAACATTTTAACCGACTGAAGGTAGAAGCAGTTGTGAGAAATTAAGACAGTGAGTACAAAATTTGCAAAAAAATATAAAATAATACTGTTTCTCTTTGTCTTAAAAAATAGCTATTTTTCACAAAAATAAGTAATATTAGCATGAACAAATTTGATTGTTATCTAAAATACACTGAATACTGTGTAACATGTCCTCAGTTTTAATTTCTAATACAGCAAGTATCGGTAGTTCAAATTCCTTACAAAAACTATTTGAAGTTGTCAATCATTTTTAAGAGTGTAGCTCTAAAAATTAAAAAAAAATGATATTCTTGGGATAGTTTCTTATTGCTATATAACTGCCGCAAGACAATGCCCCAAATATTGTGGCTTAAAAGAACATAAATTTATTAGCTTAATGTTCTGGAAATCAAGAGTCTAAAATGGGTCTGCAGGATTCTGTTTCTTCTGGCTTCAGGGGAAAATTTGCTCCCCTGCACATACCATCATCCCAGGCTACGATGCATTTTTGCTGGAGATGTTTTCTTGTTTTGTTTCTTTCTTTTCATTTTCAAAATCAGCAATGCAGCATTTTCAAATCTCTCGGCCTTTCTGGCCTCACTGCTGTTTGTGATCTCCTGCAGCCCTCTTACAAGAATGCTTGCGATGATACTGGGCTTATCCAGATGATGCAGGATAATCTGCCCATTTCAAGATCACTAATGATCACCTTTTCCAAGTCACTTTTGCCGGGTATGATAACATGTTCACAGATTCCAGGGGTCATCACTTACCGCATGGACATCTTGGAGGCCATCGTCCAGCCTTCCTCAGCTTCATTGTGTTGTTTACCAATTAGATCCTTACTTCTACAAGCAAAATGTAGCTTAAACTTTGTCAGAGTATATATTAAGTGCAGATATATCTTTTTTACTCATTTTGTCAACAAATATTCTTCAAGATCTAAATACTTAAGAGCTTCCTGGAATTTTGTGTGCTTTCCTCAAGGGCAATAATATGGTCTCCCTATTGTTAACTGGCTTTATTTCAACTAATTTTTTATATCTCACCCCTGCACCAGCTTCTACACTGTTCTTTAAAGCATTGTTCCACAAAATACTTCCCCCATGAGATTATACCACATGAAAAACAGTTCTGTGGTCAACACAGTTTAAGAAGCATTATGCAGTTTATTCTCTCAGATAGTCACAGCGCAAGTTAGCATAGTAAAGGTTCTCAGAAGTCCTGTGGTGGCAAGAGGTATAGGCATGTGTGCCTGGGAGAGGCAGAATTTAAGAAGATATTTTTCAAATTTATTTGCCCAGGGACTCCTTTTTCCTATAAAATTGATTTATATCATACTGTGAGAAATACTGCTGTGAGTGCTTTGAGGCGAGGACCAATGTGTGTCTGTTATATCTTTTGTTGCTGGTCTGTTCATGGCACGTTGTGGATGCTTAGTAAATACATGTTGAGTGAGTGGATTCAACAAGAGGTAAAACACAATTGATAAAACAAAATCCCTTCCCCAGATTTGTTAAAAATGAAGGACAGATGTGTAAATAATTATTTGTAGTACTATAGGAATGAAAAACTTGTCCAAGCCAGGGTTGGTAATAAGGAGAAAATCAGATCCAAATGCCAAAGACCAACCCAAGAGTTAAACAGAACTGAGTTAGATCATTCAAGCTGCCCCTTGAACTTTGTGGACTGCCCTCTTTCCAAGAGGAAATAAGAAAATTAGAGCTGGGCAGCACAGAGCAGAACAGAAAGAAATAGCTGTCTGCAGATAAAGAATGAAAAATATTATAGAAAAGATTAAGCTGGGGTTAAAACTCCGAGTCAGAGCTCTACTGCCCCCGGGGCAATGGCTGAGGACAGAGTGCTCACATCCAGTTGTGTCTGCAAACTGTGGGCAGTCAGTTCAAGGGAAGAGAGCTGGTAGCTTGTAGCCAAAGGTTGGACATGAATTTTCCAATTCCAACCACCATCATTTATCAGAAATGAAGGTTTTCTTGACACAGGAAGCAGCAACAGCCTCACTTTGAGGTGGTGCCAAAGGCCATGGCAATCAGGAATGAACCAGTCATTCCAATGTGTGCTCCATGGCCTGGCTAGGTCCCCCGTGGTTTCAATCTGTGAGCTGATTCAACCAGGATCACAAACTGGCAGCAGCCAGCCTCTCTTATATGCTCTGCTGAAGTCACTAGTTCAAACAAGAAGAGAAAGAAGTTGGCATACCTGATAAAGACACCCTTGTTCAGTTGTGGAGGCCCAAGACGTGGGGCCCCTGGAAAGATTTGAGTCTAACCATGCTTCCATCATTAACTTGACAATGCGCAAGTTAATGAGCTTCTTTGAGCCTGCACTTCTGTTAACACATTTAAATATGCCCTTCTGTAGGTTGGTTGTAAATCTTGGAAGTGAAGTTTATGAAGTGCACATAGCAAGCATTCAATTAATAGTAAAATAGCATTTAGAGTACCTAATGCTCATTACTGAATATATAACATATTATTAGTGTAATAATAACATGCTATATACCAAATATAATAAATAATGAAGGGCCCATTTATAACACATAAATAATAATTTGTCAGTAAGCAATGACCGGCTCTAATTTTGTGAGTTACAAATTCTTGGTCTATCACATCTCTTTCAGGATTTCCTATTTTTCTGTAACTTTGTCCCCTTTTTGGGAAGTTTTCCATTCTGGGTTCACTCTCTCAAGGAAGAGATTGACTAACAGAAAAGCAAATAGAACAGAGGCTTTTCTGAATTTTGAGTTTCAAAAAGCAGACAATAAAGAAATAGGAGATAAGATTCATGATACAGCCATACTCTGCCTAGCGTGGCAGCCTGCAGGCACACGTGGCTATTGAGTGCCTGAAATGTACTAGTCTGTGTGCTGGAAGTCCATAGACATGTCCAGTATTTCAGGCTTAGTAGGAAAGGAACATGAAATATTTCACAGTGCTTGTAGCCTGAATGTTTGTGTCAGCATCCTTAATGCACATGCTGAATACTGCTGGGATTTAGGTCTGACTGTTCTCCCAAAGCCTCATGTGTTCAGAGGTGATTTCGGAAGCTTGTGGAAGGTGATTGGGTCTTGGTGAATGGAGCTTTGTGTTCCCAGCTGAATGTGCTGCTAGGAGTCAGGGTCTGGTTGGAAGAGCAAGTCAAGGGGGCGTGACCGAGAAGGGCGGGTTTCGCTCCAAGTCCCCTTCCTTCTCTCTCCGCTTCCTGGTCGCCACGATCTGAGCGGCTTTCCTCTGCCACGCTCTTCCACCCCATCCTTCCTGCCTTGCCACCAGCCAACTATGGACTGAACCCTCAGAAACTCTCTTCCTTTAAATTGTGGGTACCAGGTGTTTTCTCCTAGTGACAAGAAAGTGACTAAGCCCAAAGCTAACTCAAACGTGGTAGCATTTGGAGATGGAGCACTCTGGAGGTGATCAGGTCCCGAAGGCAGAAACCTCATGCACGGCATTCATGCCCTAATAAATGAAGTTACATTGAATTTCCTTGCCCTTTCTGCCTTCTAAAAACTGAGAAGATAATCCTTATCAGATACCAAATCATCCATGCCTCCTTATGAGACTTCCAGCCTCCAGAACTGTGAGAACCTTCTCTCGTTTACAAGCCTCCCAATCTCTGGCATTTTGTTAGAGCAGTCTGAGTAGACAAGACAAGTGCTAATTTAAAAAATTAATTTCAAAAATTGATGGCCTATTGAAAAATCAATATTTTGTTGGGTGAAATAAAATGTACTATTAACATTAACTTCACAAATCATTTTTGTAATATAGCTATTAGAAAATTACCTATGTGGGTCACGCTTGTGGCTCACATTATATTTCTATTGAAGTGCACTGGCCACGGCAGTGAAAGAATAGAGAAGATACACTGTGAAGACAAGAGATTTGGGAGAAACTATATCCCATCTGAGCAAAGTGTTATAGTTCTGATTAATAAAGAATTACTGAGCTAGGTGAGGAAAGTCAAAGGCATGCATGTTCATTCCTGTGGGTTACATGCCCTAAGCCCTGGAGAGGGAATGACCCTGTCTCCAGTAGCGTTTGTTAATCAAGAGGCAAAGACAGTTTCACCTTCCTTTGCCGGGAAGAACTCAAATGTGGCAGGAGGATTTCAGAACAGAGTAAACTGCATAGTGATCTCGGTACATTAGGCCCTGATGGCTTCCTCGCCTTCACCACACCCGTGGAGGATTCCCCTGTAGCCAAGGGAGGCCCGGACATAGTAGAGCACCTGCTAAGTTTGACGAAGCATCATGGATAGGAGCAGAGGCTGACTTAGCCATGACCTGAACAGACTGACAACTCAGGAAACTAGAAGATGATAGGGAAGTCTCAGGTTTTCTAGAGCCACATTACCTAGAAATAGAGCCTGAAGCATCTCTTGGACATGTGATTTCCTGAGGCAGTCGTGTTCTCAGGGGAAACCCTGAAAGCCAGAGCAGGAAGCAGGCAGAATGGGGCAGAAGGAGAAGTAAGGCAGACATCTGGTTTTCGAAGAAGACTGGAGAGCGGTGGTGTGTGGCCTGCATTACAGACTTTGTCTCATGTGAGGCATGGGTTGAGAGTTCATGGTGCAGGCCTCCTCAGGGCCTGGAGAAGGAGGTTTCCTCCAGGACCTTCCCAGGTGGCATCTGTCTCTGGGGGCAGCAGCTGTAGGAGAAGGAGAGCACCCCCAGGAAGGGTGCAAACCTCTTCAGCGGCCAGGGAGGGAGGGCAGGGGCATGGTCAGGAGCTGTGCCACAGCACTGGTTACACAGCAGTGAACAGGGGAGTGGATGAACCCCAGGCACTACCTGGGCACAAAGGAGACCCTCTCCTCAACCAGAACTTAGTAGCACCTCCGTGGAAAGAGAGAAGTTTGTAAATTGGTAGAGACTGAATGTTTTCTATCCTTACTGAAAAGGGACTTGAGATTATAATTAAGGCAAAGTACAAAGAAAATAAATATATAGTATGAATTGAGACATACTATTCATTGACATAATTACTAAGACACATCAAACTAACATAAAAATATGACAAGAAGTAGGTAAGGAAGAAAAAGTACATCTGACGATAAAGATGAGGTGTCATCAAAAGTATGGTAAATGTTGAAATTTTTAAACTTTATGTGAGTAAAAAGCCACTTGCCATTAATTGTCTCTCAATACTTCCTCTCACTTTTGAGCACTTGTATCACATTGTTCTTAACACATTCTGAAGAAGTTCTCCAGGTCTTGCATGAGCTTCTTTAGCTGTGGTATTGTGGCTGCCTTGATTCCCTGAACTGCCTCAAGGCATTTACCTTTTGTGGTCATTTTGACTTTAGGAAGCTTACAGTGCCAGATCCAGTTAATGAAGCAGATGAGGACACTGGAATGCTTTATGAGCCTGCCTTGCTGTTAGGTGGCGTTCAGCAGAAGCATTCGCCACATTTGTGATCTTTCCTCATAAAGACATTCATGAAAGAGGACTTCCAGAACTGCTCCAGAGAGTGTCAAGAGTAACGTGATAAGTGTGTTTGAAGTGACAGGGCTTACTTCTGGGGAGGATTAATGGCAATGTATTTTTTTCTGTAGGAATTTAAAAAGAACTAGACACTGTATATCTTGACCACCCCATGTACACGACTTTCTTACAAAGTAAAAGATAGGAGAGTGTGCGTAGTATAGGTGCAGCAGAGACTGGTGATACCACCAGGAAACACTATTTATACATCTCTGTGGTTCTGCAGTGTAATGTCCAGGCAGGTAGTAAATGTACTGCAACGAATTGCAAATGAAATTCTGACGCAGCAAATATCTCATTAACAGATTGCTGCAACTTACAAAAAACAAAGCTTTGATGGACTTTATTCATGTGGTCACCACATTTTCTAGAACATTTACAAACATTTAGATTTGTTTAATGTGAGGCAAAAAACAACCCGGAAACCGCCGATAGCTCACGGGAGTTTAAATTGTTTCATGTGTATCATTTAATACTACTCTATGTATCAGGTTTTTCCTGCTCTTATTTGTTTAACTGATTAATTAAATTAATTCCAGCTTACACTTTGGCCCAGCACAGTTTAAAGAGCATCAAAGCAGAACTTAACTAACTCAACAACCAAAAGCAATCAAAGGCTCAGCTCCTAAGGTCGTGTGAAAAAATGAACAAAAGTTTCCCCGATCTGCCAAACACACGCTGTCACCAAAGGCCTGATGAGGGCTTCTTCTCACTTCCCCTCTAACTCTCCTGCTCATTACTCTCCTCTCTCCTCCTTTTGGTCCAGAACTCTTCTACAGTCTCCACTGGGATGTCCTTAACCATTTGCTGTACAATTTCTCTGACCCTATTTATTAATTCCATGACTGTTTCCTGAGTACCTGTATATCACATGCCATAATCCAATCAGAGATAAAACTGGCCCTATTTCTCTCTTCATGAAAGTCATGAGCAAATGGTCACTAACTGGGCTAACGGAGCATCAGAGATATAGTTTGAAACTGGTTCCTTGGGCTGGAGGTGCTGCCCAGGGGCACACTTGCCTAGCATGTATAAGGCCCTGTGCTTGATACTTAGCGCTGCAAAAGTAAAACAAAATGAAGTTGCCTGTGAGCCAACTGGTGGTGTTTCTTCAACCAAATATTTGTAAGCTGGTTATAGAAACATTGACTAATATTTACTACCCACCAGGGCAAGTTGGAGCATTGATAAGTATCAAGAGCCAATAAATACACAAAGAAATGTTCAGTGTTATTGGCCATTATAGAAAGGCAGATTAAAACAATACTGAGATTCTATTTTACCCCAGAGAGAATGACCGTCATTAAGAAATCAAATAATAACAAATGCTGGCAAGGTTACAGGGAAAAAGGAAACTTCTACATTGTTGATGGTTATGTAAACTAGTATAACCACTATGGAAATTGGTGTGGAGACTCCTCAACAAACTAAAATGAGAAATTTCATTTGACCCAGCTATGTATTCTTCTCAGGGATCTTGCTCAGTATTTGTGTTGATAGGCACAGCCTCTGTCAGCTCAGCCCCGAGTCACCAAGCCAGCCTGGAGGGCGTACAAACTACCCCAATGTCTCATAGGCCTAATAACTTTCTAAGAACAAGGCCAGAGGACAGAGAATGGGATCAACTCTGTAATCTGGACATTTCAGTGCAGACGGGGTTGAGGAAGGGGAGGAGAAAATTGGGAGCAAGGAGAAAAATTAGGAAATTAGAAAGGCAATGAAATAATCCAGGAACCAAGTGTAGAGTCCTGGAACAAAGGCTTTGGAAGCAGAGCTGCAAAGGCAGAAGGAGTCTCATTGTAGCTGTCATGGGTATGAGGTGACATACCGATCGTTCACAGAGGGAAAGGAGGAATAACTGCAGATGAAATACCATTGAAATGGGAGGAGGATGAGACCTCGCAGCAGAGATGGAGGAGGTATAAGAGCAAGGGTGAGAGGAAAGTGAAGAGGTGGAGGGAGGGTCCCCGAACAGCCAACATTTGTACGGAGGCCATGGTCTACAGAGTAGAAAGTACTACAGAGGTCAAGAAGGGAAAGGGGAAGAATATATTGATGGTGTTGATTGGTTTTTGCAACATGGCAGCCCTAAAAGCTCTCTTGAGCCCATGGAGGTAGACTGATGGCTGCGGGAGGCAAGCTGAGCCTCTTTTCTATCCTGGAGTGCAGGCAGGCAGTGGGTATAGGATCACTTCTTTGAGATGGCAAGGGCTGCTGGAATGCACTTCACGTGAAGGAACTCTCTCAGCACCCTGCTTTGATAACACAGAACCTTTTCCGTTTACGCTTGTGTTGTCCTTGGCTCACTGGAAATGGTATGAACACAAAAACTTCAGCATTGTGACTACCCTCAACTATTTTGGACCTTCTGACTGCTACCAAGTCAGTTGGGCCAAAATCAACTGAGAAATTATGCACATGGGTGTGATAGCTAAATACTAAAAGTTTACTGTCTGTATCAAAAGATAGGAATGGAAAGTTCTGCTAATTAGGTCCTGTTTCTATTTCCATTATCATGGCTAATTACCTGTTTTATTCAATGATAGGCTTTATTAATCATCACTAGTACTTTTATTTCCCAGCCTGTTTTAGACATCTTAACAAGGCTTCCTCTATCTATGTGATGCTCTTACCAGCCAAGATTTTGTTTATATGAAGAAATCAATAGATGCATAGAATGTGAGGAGCAAATTACAAAAGCTACTTGCTACCGTTGGTCCTTCCACTGAGAAGCATGGTCCTAGGCTGGTCAAATCCAGAGTCAGAAGGGATGAAATTATAAAGAATAGTTAGTAAGCCATCTCAGAAGACTTTTTGGTGGAACATGGGAATTTTTATCCTAAGACACAGTTGGATGTCATCCTTGGATTTCTGTAATACTACTGTAATTTAGGGCCTTAAAACTTTTCATATGTGGCCACAATAACAACAGAATGTCTATTCAGTTGTGTTGTTCAGGACACAGTAGACTTCTGGTTTCTATCATGGTCAGCTCCAGGTGTTTAAAAGAATGATTGGTGGTCAGGAAGATGAACGGGGCAATGTCTGCGTTTTATGAATGGGAGAAACCAAAGTCCAGGCAGGGGACAAGAGACGTCTATAGATTTGTACCTTATGGAAGCAGCAAAGCCCAAACTGGAATTCCAGTCTCCTGTTTTTCCCGCTGACCTCTACTCCATCTGGCCAATGCTGGAAAGGCAGGGAGCTCAGGCCTGGCACCCTGCTAAGCCACACTTGCTTCATCTGGAGAACAGGGGTTGTGGTAGTTGCCATGGTACAGGGTTTGTTGTTTTGCTTAAAACGGTATGAGAAGCTCCCACCCAGGGCTTGGCTCATGATGGTGACCCAATGAATGTCAGCTGCCTTCAACAATGCAGATCCAGAGCCGACTGTGGCTTTGTTGGGATTGTCCTGATCCCAGAAATGAAGACTAGAATCCCTGCAAACTGAAATGTGATCAGTTTTCACAAGATCATGATCTGTTTGGTCTTTAGATTCTCATTGCCAGTGAGTTTCACATGAGACCCAATCATAGTCACATACAAACATCAGAACCATGTGGGCACAAACGTATTTTCCTTGTCGTTTTCCACAGTTGTATCCCTAAATCAATTAACTGGATGGCAACTATCATACGAGATCTTCTGATGAATGGAGGCCAAATGTACTGAGAAGAAAGGCAGAACCTAGGCATATTCACTAGCAATATATTCATATTGCTTGAGTACACTGTGATGTATTTGGATCCTCTATATGCCTCTGTTTTCTCACCTATAAAATGGAGATAAAAGAATACGTACTTCTTGTGATGTAAAATGAGGCCCTGCCTTGGATCCATCCAGTTATAGACTGAAACCACTACAAGCTGTGAGCTGAAATAAGCCTTTCCTCCTTTAACTTGTGAGTGTCAGGTATTTTCCTACCAGCAATGAGAAAGTAACTAAGACACCAGCTCCCTCCTCTCCGGTTCTTCCATTCTCTGCTTCCAGCTGCTGCAAGGTGAGCAGCTTTCTTCTGCGAGGCCCCTCCGCCGTGTTCCCGCCACAGAGCCCTGACCATGGGCTGTATCCCCAAACTGTGAGCCACAACAAATCTTCCCTTCCCTAAGGAGTTCTAAGGGAAGATATCCCTAAGATATCACAGCAACACAAACTGACTAACACAGTTTCCTTTAACTAAGGAAGCAGCCTGCCTGATTTCTCCAGTTCTTTGTCTTTCTTCGGTTAGTGACATCCTAGGTCTACTCTTGGGGCCTGAGTCTGAAACCTGTACCTACATCTGCCCAGGCTGCCACCTCCCTAGAGCAAGAAATTACTATTGCTTGAAAAACCTCTTCATTCCTGAGTTTAGCCAGTCCCGCATGAAGGACATTCCGGTTACATACAGTTGTATATAGATTCTTAGACACATTTGCTTCTATAAAACACAAAAATACCCATGTAAAATATAATAAAAGGTGAAGTACACAGCTGATCATAAAATAAATCACATTTCAATGGTTGAAAATAACAAATTATAGAGAAAAATTGGAAGCTGGGGCAAAAGAATCTGTGGGCTTACAGAAATGTGCAGATAAGTCTTTTATCAATAAAAATACTGCTAAATTTTAGAATTCTGTAGATGGATTAAATAGAAAGTGAGATATTGATGGAGAGGAAATTGGCAATTTGGAAAGTAGATTTGAGGACCTTGACCATCAAAGAGATTAGGAGTCAGAGCGGGAAGAATGACAAACTCCCACGTTAGGCTTCCAGGATAAAATAGGGAGCAGGGAAGGTGAAGACAACGGCTGAGAATGCACTAGAGATTTAGTACATGTCTATAGCTCATAATGCTCACATTCCCTGTAGGAAATCGGTACATGTACATAGAATATCTTAATTCTCCTTTTTTGTCGTCCCTTCCCTGTCCTCCCTCCTTTCTCCATTCCTCTCTCTCTCTCTTTCTCTCTTTCTGTTTCCTTGAGACGGGATCTTGCTGTATAGTTCAGGCTGCCTCTGACCTAGCTCCATAGCCCAGGCTGGCCTCGAACTTGCAGCAATCCCCCTGCTCCAGCCTCCCGAGTGCTGGGATTTCCATTTATCTCTTGATCCCCTTCCCATTTTTTGCACATGTTTGTAATACATCATATTTACATTCCTTGTGTGCAGATGGTGCATGGACGTGACCCTTCGTTCCTTTTTCATCCCGATGAGATCAGTTCTCCTTTTAAAGTAGACTCCTTCACTAGGCTTATGATTGGAACAGGACACTGGTACCCAAATGGTGAAATAATACAAGCTGCTCAAATGCTGTTTTGCGGAGGATACTGATTATCTCTACAGCTAGAGTTTACTTTGCAAATGCAATGGAAAAAGCAAAAGAAAATGACTTCACACAGGTTCAAAGAAGATGAGAATAAAGTTAAATATATGTAAAGCAAGAATTCCAGTTTCAAACTTGTAAGATGTCAGATGGCTGGTTCTTGCCACCAAATGGCTGCTTCAGTCAGGCCCAGAAACTTCCACCTCTCCTAAGCACCAGCCCAAGTGATTCATTACAGGCTTGTCACTCCATGAAACACAATTCCAGCCCACACTTGCATCAGTATCCTGTTATTTTGAATCTTGTTGCTTACGGAAGAAAATACTGGCTCTTGCAAGTGGGGATTGCCTGTTTCCGTCCCAGTGAATGCATCGCCTGTCCTCCCCACAGCCAAGCCATTTCTTGAGATAGACACTAATGTCAGAGACACTTTTAAAGCCCACTGTCCAAGAAGTATAACCTTTCTTTTTTTTTTTTTAGTACTGGGAATTGAACTCAGGACCTTGTGCTTGCCAGATAGGCACTGTGCTGCTGAGCTATATCCCCAGTTTAAGAACTACAGCTTTTGAACTAAAAATAAAATTGAAAAAGAGGAGCCTAATCTTTGAGAGAAAAGATGTGGTTGTAGTGAATTATTTTTAAAAGTCATCTTAAAATGTCAAAGTTAATGATTTTGCCAGTTGAAGAACACAAAGATCTTCAAAACTTACAGATCAATTTAGTGAAGGTTCAGTTTAGAATCTGATTTCCACCATGCAGACAAAACTGATGTTTGGATGTAAATGGTGTTACTGAGCTAGCACAGATAGTCCTATCCGATTTTGATCTGAATCCTGGTTCTCAGCAGCTGGCGACTTATATCTCTTTGAGGCCTGATTTCCAAAGGGTATATGGTACAATAAGATGGAGAATATGATGGTATCATCTTGTAACTTTGTCGGAAGGATTGTCACGTTAGATAGTAAACAGGCTATATAGTTAGTGCTTATGATATGGGCCAACATGGCTTTAAATACTTTACATTAAGTCATTTAAACCTTTAAACAACTCTGTGAGAGTCTTCTCATTTTACAGATGGAGGAACTGAGGCTCAGAGACATTAAGTATGCAGTATGATTGAAAATTACAATGGATGCTTAAATTTTAAAAATGTACTATAGTAAAAGACACATTGCCATTAACCCCCCTCAAAATATTCTCTCGCTTCAGACACTCATTCTATGGTTCTTGTCTCTTTCCAAAGCAATGTGGGACATCCTCTTTCATAAGTTTCTGTAGTTCTGTTCTTGTGGCTACCTTTATGTCCAGAATGGTTCAGTTACCTTTATACTCAGATGACTTTGGAGAAGAGCCAGAAGTCCCATGGTACCAGGTCTGGTCAATAACATGGATAAGGACACCCTGCAATGTTTTCCTGAGCCTGTTTTTCCATTGGATGCCTTTTGTAACTGCATTCACCATATTTTCAACATGCCTTCAAAAGATATGAAAGGAAGCTTCCAGAAACTTCCAGAACTGCTTCAGAAAGTGGCACAAATGACGGTACAAGTGTGTTCAAATTCAAGTGGGTGTCACACTGATGTAAGGGTTGAGGATGCACTACTGTGTGTGAAGAGGAGACACACAGTAGAATTTCAATACTAGTCAGTCTTCATGACATGTGTAGAAAAACCTTTCTTAAGTGTCTGTTTTGGGATGATGGCTGGATGGAAATTCCACACTGGTCAGCCCTCTAGTACTGATAAAGTTCGTTCTTTCCTGGTGC
The DNA here is from genome assembly GCA_004027595.1 of Dinomys branickii. NCBI lineage: Eukaryota > Metazoa > Chordata > Mammalia > Rodentia > Dinomyidae > Dinomys > Dinomys branickii. The sequence continues at coordinate 100,112 of PVLD010004867.1, read as the reverse complement.
CCTGGTTGACCAAAAAAGAAAAAAAAAAAATCTCTGAGCTACAAGCTGCAAACAAGAGTAGATATATGTTTAATTAGAAGTTGGGCCAAATCCATCCCTTGTGGTTTCCAAATTAATGATAACTGTCTATGAAGAAACTGAGTGCTTGTTATACTTAGAACCGTTCCACTTTTAGTCCTGGGAGGGTGGTAATGCAGCCTGATCTTAGATGCATCTTTCCAGGGTAATCACGCTCTCAGGACTCACACTGTAATCTTAAGACTGGGTTTTGCGGGGGAAAGGCCTGTCTCGTAAGTTATTTTTGATGGACCAGCATTAGACACAATAAAGGCAGTGATATTTGAGTTGATCAGGGACAGATGTTTAACATATCTTATGTAAGAACTGTAGACCCAGTTAACTGCCAAAACAGGCTATTTCTTGAAACACTGGACAGATGGAACCAAGCAGAATACTCCTGAGTGGTCTGAACTCCTCAAAATGACCCTTACTTAAGAAAATAATTAATCCTGATTAAAGTACTTCAGCGATTTTCAATTCTTCTTCTCTGTACTTCATTCACTCTGTCTACAAAGGTATTTGGGATATAAAACTCTGTGTGTGCGTGTGTGTTATACATGTGTGAGTTACACATTCCTGCTTTCGAAAACACACTTGGTTTTATTTTCTTTCTGTCACTCACGGTGGGAAAAGAGTTTGTGTTGTGCACGTTGTTGGCTGTCTCCCCAGCATCTGCTCCCTTCCCGATTTCCATTTAGGGACCCGACCTCACTCCCAGCTCCTTATCTTGTCGCTGTTCTGCTAGGAAGCCTCTTCCCTAGTCACGGTAAAAAGCCCAAGTTTCCAAGGGAGCGAACAACTCAACACGATCTGTTCCCAGGTCACCCGTGCCTCCTCTCCCCTCGCTGTACTGACTACCCTCACACTGCTTTGCATTGACGCCCTGCTGTTCCTCTACTGTTGGGGCAGATTCCCCCTTCCAGTGCTTTCCGAACTCCCGAGTTGTTAGGGGACATCTCTACATAAAACGGATGAAGACCTTGACTGAGTGAATACTCCCTCAGCCCCTCATTTTATCCGAACATTCGGGTAAAGTCTGATTAATTTTAAGCCTTCACTATTAAATGTTTCAAGAGGAGTTTGCACCAACATTCTGCCCTGGCAAGAGTTTTAGAGGATGTGTATGAAGCCTTTCTTCTTGGGTTCATAAAGAACAATGTGTAATTCAGTGGTGGAGAGAAGGCTTTGTTGAAAGCCCCTGAAAGAGTTATTTACTGGGTGGGGTTTCAAGTGTTGTTGCGTTTACACAGCGTTGGCTATTCTGCTGATACTTAATGAAAACTTAAAAATAAAACCATCTGGAAAGTGTGCCAACTGATGCTGGCTTTACCAGCCCAGCTTTCTGGCTTGCCTCAAGTAATTTTAATAAAGTATGTTAACTCAACCAGGGTCATGAAAGAATTCTTGCTTAATAATCTAGACCTGTCCACTGCTATAATAGTTTTGGGAAAAGGCCAGTGAATTTAACATAGAGTACTTCAGATAATACTCTAGGAGACTTAAATTTTGATAATTGTACAAGAAGCTATCCTTCAGATATATGTTCCTAAAATGATGCATTTTCCCTAAAGTTCTGGTGGTTGTACTTTAAAGGAGCTGTGGTTACTAGGATCAAATTTAAATAGTTTGCAGTTTACAGATGACCCAAAATGAAGTTTCTGCAGCTAACAGTTGGGAGGGAGGGTGCTACCTCTCTCTTGAGTATGCCCTATAATGATTCTGTTTAATTTCCTGTTGTAAAGAAAGATCTTGAATGGAATTTCTTCTTAAGGGATTGTTTGGTTTAAACCTGATCCTCTTGAATACTTTCCTAAATCTCTCCTTTGAGGGTTTGGACTCTGGACTCACCTGAAGATATCATTTCAGTTCTTGGATGAGAGACACACTCTTCATCATTCCAAAGCAATCCCAGAGAGTCCTTCTCTGTCACAAATGGCACCAGCAAGTGTACAAAGCCCACTTTGTTCTGCGGGAAATGAAAATGTATTTTTAACCATGTGTCATTGGGCTGAAATAGGAAGACCCTCCACCTGGACATTAACTCCAGGCAGAATCGCTAATGTTATTAGCGGTCAACACTGCTGTTTATGTAGTTGGTGTTCAGAGTATCTGGGTCTCATTTTATTCAATAACATGATACCGGTACTTACTAGCAACCTTGATCTGAACTTCTTGCTATTAAACTCAGCTAGGAACATTAGTATTCAAACCAGAGAGTTGAAAACCAAGACCTTCATTTTTCTTTCCTTTGTGTTTTTTCCTTGCCTTGAGCAGGAGGTAGAGCAAATCCTCCCAGTCACCTATCCAAATTCTCCCTACTACTCACTAGAAAAATAATTCAGTGATAACAATGAAGAGCCAGTGTTCAAGCAAATTCTCTTGGGATTATGTACATATCTGCTTACCAGCACAGGTAGGGATGACCCATTTTGAACCATAGCCCATGAGACCCACGCAAGCCTAGTTATTGAAAAGTTATAGGCTAGACATAATGCTCATACAAATAAGAACTTCTACACACTGTGAAGTTAAGCAAACAATCCTAACAAACTCAATGAACTATTGTGAGGTACAACTAAGAGTAATTTATAATAAAAAACAAAATCACATAAACCACCACTAGGAGAATTGAAAACTACAGTCAAGTAAGATGCACGGTATGATATATTAGGTATGATCACAAAGTATGGTGAATGTTTAAAGTAAAAAATATTACAGTAAAGAACAGTGTCATTAGTCCACCTCAAAATATCCCCCTCAATTCAAACACACTTATCCCTCTTACCATTTTCTGAAGCAGTTCTGGAAATCCTTTTGCCTCAGTATTGTTTCATGTGTCTCAATCTCTTGAATCAATTCAAAGCACTTATGACAATTTCTGTCCAATGCAAACATTGCAGTATGTCCTCACCTACTTTATTCGCCAGACCTGGCACCATGCAACTTCTGGCTCTTCCCCACAGTCAAAATAACGATGCACGGTAGATGATGTGAACTTAGGACATGGAAGCAGCCACAACAGTGCAATGAAAGGCCCTCCTGAAAGAGACTTACTAGAACTGCTTCAGAAAGTGGCAAGGGCAACAGGATGCGTGTTTGAAGTGAAGAGAGGTATTCTGGAAGAGAATAATGGCTGTGCGACTTTTACTAAAATTAAAAATATAATGTATATATTCACTGCATTTCATGAGTATATCTCAAAGCTCTGTGCTCCCATGACCAGATGGTGTCTGCATGTGCCATGAGAACTTCACAGTTTGGTGGAAATTTGCTTCGAAGGCAGCTTTCTCAGAATTCAGGATGAAAACCCAAAGTAATCTTTCAGTTTCAACAAGTGAATATCACATTTTAAGAATTCTGAATAACCGACTAATGGTTTACTATCAAGTGGTTCTTAATCATGTAAAAGTTTATGGAATTACAAGTCATTCATGTAGCAGACCTAAAAGAAAAGAAAGTCTGTATATTTTAGAAGATTTAGCTTCTTATTTTTACAATTGTAGCTTCATATGTGGTTGTAAATGTAGTACAAAGAGACCCTTTACTCAGATTCCTTTAATGGCGATGTCTTGCAAAGTTACCTTACAATATGGGAACTGTATATAATATGCAACCAAGATGCAGAACATTTCAACTGGAAGCCCCTTGTGTCTTTTTATAGCCATGTCTACTTCTCTTTCCTACCCCTATCTTTAACTCTGATGAACTAGTAATTTGTTTTCCATTTCTGTAATATTCTCGTCTCACGACTGTTAAATTACTGCATGGTTCCATAGTGTAGCGGTTATCACGTCTGCTTTACATGACTGTTAAATTAATGAATGTCAGACTTGCAAAGTTTTGGAAAAGTGTCCAGAGTCTCTGTGCTATTTTACATTCCCACCAGCAATTACGAGTGACTCACTTTCTTCACATCTTCTCCAGCATTAGGTGTTGTCAGCGCTTTTTCATTTTAGCCATTCTGACAGATATGTCATGATTTCTTATGATTTTGACATGTGTTTGCTTAGCAGCTAATGATGGTGGACATCTTTTCATATGTTTCCCTGTTACCAATGCATCTTCTTCAGGACACTGTCTTCTTAGGTCTCACTTCCATCTTCTAATTGGCATGTTTGGTTTGGTTTCTACTGTTGAGTTTTGAAAATTCTTTTATAGGCTGGGTACTGATCCCTTGTTTGATTATGTCTTACAAATACTATTTCTCAGTCTACTGTTGTTATTTTTTTAAAAACCCTCTTACAGGGTATTTTTCAGTGTAAAATTTTTAAATTTTGAAGTCCAACATCCTTTTCTCCATTTATGAATCATAACTTTTGGTATTATGGCTAAGAATTCTTTGTACAGCCCAGAGCCAAAGGATTTTTCCCCCTTTTCTAAATATGATTTTTATAATTTTAGATTTAATACTTAAGTCTATGATTAATTTTTATTAATTTTGATATAAAGTGCATGTGATATTTACATTAAGAATTTTTTCTCACCTGTTTATATCTACTTCTTCTAGCACCATGGTTGGAAATGCTCTTTTTCTCCTTTGAATTATTTTTACTACTTTGTCAAAATCAGTTGGGATTATTTGTATGGATTTAATTACAGGTTATTCTGTTCCATTGGTCTATGTGCCTATTCCTCTGACAATACCACACAGTCTTGGTTACTATATAAGTTTTGAAAATGGGCATATTGATTCCTCACAACTATTCATCTTTTCAGACTTACTTTACCTATTCTAGTTCCTTTGTTTTTATGTATAAATTTTAGCATAATTCAGTCTATATACATAAAGCATGCTGTAATTTTGATAGGATTTGCACCAAATCCGTATAAAATTTGGGAAGACCTAACATCCATGAATATGCTATATCCAGGCATGTAGAGCCATCCTGGAACCCACAAAGAGCATGTTGAAGCCTGCACCTCCCTGTCGTGGCCTTGGGGTGGGGGGACTTGAGTGATACACAGGTCCTACGGTTGAACCCTTGAGAATGCAATGAGCACTTACAAAAAGAGACATGTAACCTCTCTCTCTCTCTTTTCTGATATGTGAGGGTACAACAAGAGCTTGGACATCTTTGTGAACCAGGAAGCAGGTCCTCATGATCTATGGACACCCTCATCTTGGACTTCTAAATCCCTAGAACTGTAATTCATGTGTCATATTTAAGCCACTCAGTTTACGGTACTGGCTTATAGCAAGCTAAAACAATGATTGTATCACATGGTATTCCTATAAGCAACATATGAACATTTCAACTGCTTTACCTCCTTGCCAGCAGTTACCATCATGAGCTTTTAAAAATTTCAGTCTTCTAATAGTGTGGTGCTGTCTCACTGTGGTTTCCTTTACATTTTCCCCGTGTCCCCAAAGGACTACATATTTTTCATGAGGTGTTTTTTGTATTTTTGTTCTTCTATCTAAATGCTTTGTGGTGCAGTGTCTCTTCAAATCTTTTGTTTATTTTAAAAATTAAGCTGTCAGTTTCTACTAATGAGGTTTAAAAGCATGTTAAATGTAGTTTGGATATGTTTGCTTTGTTATATATATGATTTACAAATATGATCCAATCTGTAGCTGGCCTTGTTATTTTCTTAGCTTTTTTTAGAAGTTTTACATTTTGATAAACTTTAGTCAATTTTCTTTCATGGCTTGTGATTTTGGAGTCAGGTCAAAGGGCTCTGTTGTGAAAGTCTTGTGCTATATTTTCTTCTGAAAATTTTACAGTTTTAAGTCACACATTTAGATTTATGATTAATTTTGTGTTAACTTTTGAAGTTAAGTGGGGTTTTTTTTGCATATGACTGTCCAGTTGTTCTAATACCATTTGTTGGAAAGTCTATTATCTCTCCATTGAAACTTCTGGCCTCTTGACAAAGGTCAACTGACCGTGTTTGTGTTGGCAAGTTTTTGGTTTCTGTCCCGTTCCATTGACCTATGTCTCTATCCTTGTGTACTCAGTTGGGGTAATTTTGCTCTCCCCGCATGATAACATCTGAGGACATATTTGATTGTCACTAGTGGGAAGAGACTGGCTGACATCTTATGTGTAAAGTCCAGGGATGCTACAAAATGTCCTGCAGAATACAGGACGGCCGCCACAAGAATTATTTGACCCACATCTCTATAACACCGAGGGTAGGAAATTCTTGCCTGTCCCTTTACCAATACCAAACTTTCAGGATTACTGCAGTTTTCTGGCAAGTTTTAAGATCAGATATGTGATTTTCCCAACTTTATTTTTTCCTTTTCAAAATTATTTTAATTATTCCAGGTCCTTTGCTTTTCAGAAACAGATTTTAAAATAAGCATGCTATCTCTAAAATAAACTTGTTGGGCTTTTTATTGGAATTGTATCAAATCTTGGTGAAAACTGACATTTTCACCATACGGACCTGGTTCATGTTTTATCATATAACATATATATTTGGAGCTATTATAAATTTTTTTAAATTGCCAATATAAAGTTGAAAACTACAATTTGTGTTATAGTACACAACAATTACAACAAGTATATGCAGTTTTCTTAAGTTCTTATATTCTGTAACCAATTTAAACTCACTCTTAGTTCCAGGAATTTTTCTATAGATTCTTGGAATTTTCTACACAAACAATAATCTTATCCACAAATAGGGATAGCTTCATTTTCACTTCCCCAAGTGGATGTCTTTTCCCTTTTTATTGCCCTGTTGCACTGGGTAAGATTCTCAGTGCAATGCTGAATAAGGGTGAGAAGAATGGACATCTTTGCTATGTTCTTGACCTCAGGGGAAACAATCTCTCCCCAGTACGTGTGATATTGTACGTGCTTTTTTCATAGATCCCTTTTCAGTTTGAGAATGTTCCCCTCTCCCTAGTTTTATTATTGCTTTTATAATGTGCTTCTTCATAGCATTCAGAATGACTATGTGATTTTTCTTCTTTAATTATCTAACATGATAGATCACATAGATTGATTTTAAAATAGTGAACCAGTGTTGCTTTCGTGATATGAAACCCTATTTAGTCAAGGCATATAATCCATTTTATATGATATTGGATTCTATTTGCTAATATTTTGTTGAAGATTTTTGCATTTAAGTGCTTCATATTGATCTGTAATTTTCTAGTTTTTGTTTTGATGTTAGGCTAGTGTTGCCTTGATTAAATGAGTAAGGAAGTGCTTCCTTCTATTTTTTGAAAGAACTTTGTAGAATTTGTGTTATTTCTTTTCAAATACTGGGTAGAATTTGCTTCTCAAGCTCTCTGGGCCTGTAGATTTCTTTTGTGAAAAACTGTTAAAAATACAAGTTCAACTTCTGCAGTAGTTTCAGGACTATGTATATTATCTATTTCACATTAAGTCAGCTTTGGCAGTTTGCAACTCTTAAGGAATCAGTTCGTTTCTTTGAAGTTGTTGATGTGGTATGTGTACGGTTTGTTCTTATTGTTCCTGCAATTCCCTTCAAATGTCTGTACAGGACTATGTAATGATATCCTTGTCCACATTCTTGATACTGCTAATTTCTTCTGTTTCTCTCTGGCAGTCTTGCTAGAGAATTATTAATTTTACCACTCTTGAGAAAGAACCAACTTTTTTGGTTCGCTGATTTTTCTCTTTTGCTTTTATGTTTTCAATTTCATTAATGTCTATTCTTATTTTTACTATTTCTTTTGTTTTCCTTGCTTTAGATTTGTTTAGTTTATTAAAATGAAGTTTAGTTAATCAATCTGAGACCTTTTTTCTTTCTTAATATAAATATTCATTGGTAAAGATTTCCCACTGAGGACTGTTTTAACTGCCATACAATTTTTTATGTTTTATTATTTTTATTTTCCTGTAGTTAAAATCATTTTCTAACTTCTTTTGAGAGTTCCTTTTCAATCTATGAATTATTTATAAGTGGGTTGTTTAATTTCCAAATGTTTGGAGAGCTTTTCTGTTATTTGTAGTTTCATTTGATGATTATCAAAGAACATACTTTCTATTTCGGTTCTTTCACATTTGTTAAGGTTTGACTTATGACTCAACAACATGGCCCATCTTTCTGAATGTTCCATGTGCACTTGCAAGAAAGTGTATTTTGATGTAGCTTGGTGGAATGTTCTTTAAAAATCAATTATGTTAAGTTACTGGATGGCGGTGTTGAGTTCTCCTACACCCTTGCTGATTTTTCTTTTTATCTGACCTACCTACTGCCATAGAGATTTGCTGAAGACTTCAACTATAATTGTGAATTTATCTATTTCTCTTTGCCATTTTGTCAGTTTTAGTTTCATGAATTTTGAAAGTATATTATTAGGTCAGAAACATTTAAGATTATTATATCTTCCTGATGATTTGATCCTTTTATTGTTATATAATTTCTTTCTTTATTCTTGGTTGCATTTTCCTTTAGGGCAGGTCTGAGGGCAATGTGTTTTTTATCTTCCCTTTACTGAAAATATTTTATTTGACCTTCGTTTCTCAGGAGTTTTTCACTGCGCAGAGATACTGACGTAATAGTTCCTATAGTGCTTAATAGTTCTTTTTAGCACTTTAAAAATGTGCTATGTCTTTCTGGCCCCCGTGATATTCTTATGAGAATTCTTCAGTCACTTGAATCATTATTTCACTCTGAGTTATGTATTGGATTTTTTTGTTTGTTTTGGATGTTTTCAAGAAATTTTCATTGACTTTAGTCCAGTAAATTGGTTATGTTTGATCTTGAATTTCATTGAGTTTCTCCAGTTTAAGCTTTGTCAATGTTCTCGAACCTGTGAATAAATGTCTTTTATCAAAATTGGGAGCTCAATAGCCATTTCCTCCCAAATATATACTGAGCATTGTCTTCCTCCTATTCTTCTCTCCCTAGAACTCTGATGATGAAAGTTAGCCCTTTTGTTAGCAGTGCTCCCATCCCTCAGGGCTGCATTCACTTTTATAAATATTCTTTTTCTCTCCATTGTTCATATTGATTTATATTGATCAGTTTTCACATTAACTGACTCCTCAGTTATCTGTTATTGATCTCATTCAACGTATTTTTTATTTTGGTTATTGCACTGTTTCAAAAATTTTTAATTGCTTCTTTTAAGCATCTTTTTTTTGGCAAAGCCGTTCTGTTTTTTTCATTTATTTCTAGTATGTTTGTGATTGCTTGTTCGAATACCTGTGTAACAGTTGCTGTAAAGTCTTTTTTCAGGTAATTCTAACAACTATGTTATTATAGTGTTGATGCCTATTTATTGCTTTTTGCATGCAATTTGGTATTTTTCACATTAAGTTTATATCTAGTACTTTGAAGTGTATTTTCAACATTTTGAACTTTCCATTATAGAATTATGTCCTAAATTGAATGAAAACTGCTTATATTTTTATTGTAACAGGTAATCAAACTGGTAAGATTCAGGCCACAAATTCCAACCTGTGTGGGCACTGTTTCTAATGTCATTTTAGTTTTCAAAGCCTTTGTGGTGCCATTTGGATCTGCTCCATAAGTGTGTCACTCAGTGGTTAGTTTGGGACTTTGGCCATGGCCTTTGGGTTCCTTCAGTCCTCTGTCTTTGGCTGCTGATTAAGATCAGATTCATGAATGCATAGCTTGGAGTGATCCCAACGGTTCACAAAGCACTCTGGGCTTGCTCTTCGGAGCCCCACTCTGCCACCTCCTCCTATTCTTCCCTTTCCCAGAACTCTATGTTTGGTCCCTCTGGCCTGACAATTGAGCTTTAATTATTCTTTCCACTGTGTATGACTGTAACTTCACTTATATCTGGCCGGGGTGACAGGAGGACTGATAAGAGAATGAGTGGAAGGATCTACATCTCCACCTATTTCAGAGGGAAGTGTGCTTTCCTCAGGGTTTCAGTTTTTCCTAGCTCCAGGTAGAGCCTCTGTCACTGCACTCGCCGGATTGCTTGGGGGGCAGGGTGCAGAAATCTGAGAGGAGGGGAAAAGAAAGGAAGGGGGGCACGGAGGAAGGAAACGACATCTCCATTTTGCTCCTGAGCGCTAGGAACCCACTTTCTTCTCCTCTCAAGCCAGAGCAGAGGGCTCTGTAGAGCACTGACTACACCCCAGGGCTCCTGTTTGGCTTTCAGGCTGTGTTGTGGTTAGGCCAGGGAACACTGGAGGGGCCAAACAATAAATTCACCTCACCACCATTGTAACACTTCAAATTCCAGGCCTTGCTTCCGCTCCATGTACTACGATTGAGTTTTCAGAGTCTGTAAGCAACGGTTCTATTTTTTTTTTTTTTGTCTTTATGTATTCTGTCCAGGTTGATAGCTGTGTTCAGGCCCAAGGTAAAGGGTGTTTCTTCCATCTTACTTGGACTGGGAACCCCAGAACATACATTTTAAAACCTGTATAGCAGCTATCGTAAAGTCTTAGATCATACTTTGCATGAGAATCACTGGTCAAAAGCAGCATGGCATGAACTCCAATATTTTTCCAAAAAACCAAAACCAAATCAAAACAACCCCCCACATACAAAACCAAAAACCAAAAAGCAAAACCACATTTGTATATTTAGCAGTCTTTTAGTCAGAACTAGGTACCATTAATTAAAACACAAAACAAACACAAAATAAAACAAAGCAAATCAAAGCAAACAAACTAACATAAAAAACTCTGTGATTTAAGACTTAGCTTCTTTAAACATATTTCAAAAATAGTATACCTGGATGATATTACTTTAGCTCTTGGTTGAAATGTATTCAAGACAGTGATTCAAAACAGACCTTGGTTTTTATCCAATGTTGAGAAAAGAAAAAGTAATCTAGAGGTTGCTTTGTTATCTTTTGTGACACTGCTTTGAAAGACATTGTCCATTCTGCTCAGCATTGTTTAAATAAAACATTCCTCTTTGAATTTCATGTAAAGAAAAAATTTACCACTCCTTATGAACCCTCGTACTTCTTATACGATGTAGGTTTTCTTTTGATCCTGGCTTTCAGGAGCCTTAGAATCTCATAGAGTCTTTGTTCAATCACACTGGCTTTCCTCACCTAGGTCTCTTGGAATTATTTTACTGAATGATACTAAGCAATAAATAAATACAATGCAATGATAAGATTATTTGTATCCACTTGGGTTTTCTTTGCCATTTTCTTCATATTTTTATTATGCCGTTTTAAAAAAATGAAGTTTGAATGAAATAATTATATTGAATCTTAGTATGGAGAACACGGGATTTTATCAGGCAATGGCTATTCTTCTCATATGTTCTTGAAATTCTCCGCAATAAAAACTAAAATTTTAAAAGATAAATAAAATGATTATATGGTGTAGCATATAGTATAGCATTGGTATTGCATTAAAAAGGCAATGCTTGAAATATCTTGTCATGGAACAAACTTAGCTCATTAAATTCTAATACACATTTTGATGGTGCTATCATAAACTGGAGGAAAAATTCTCAATGTGTATATTGTATACGTTGTATGTTGTATGTTGTAACTGGTTATGGATTAGTATTTTGTAGAAAAAGGTTTATTTTTTGCTAGATGCAATACCTCAGACTTAATTAAGTAGCATAAGAGTTCAGTGAAAATATTAAACAATGTGAGATGTAATAGAAAAACATGAATATTTAACAATTTTTAAAAATATTACAGTAAAAGACACATTACTCTCCTTCAAAATTCTCCCCCCCAATTTGAGCACACTTATACCATCACTCCTGCCACTTTGTGTTTTGTTTTTCGGTGCTGGGAATCAAATTCAGAACCTTGCGCTTGCCAGGCAGGCATTTGTGGGGCTGAGCTCTATCCCTGGCTCTTGCCACTTTCCAGAACAGTTCTGGAAGTCTTTTTTTCATGTTTTCCCCTGGCTTCTTCAATATCCTGAGTGTATTAAAAACATTTACAGCAATTTTTTGTGAAATAAAATCAATCTAGTGTTTCCCTACCTTATTCACTGGATCTGGCACTGTGTAGCTTGCTCTTCCTCAAAATCAAAATAACCTTAAAAGGTAAATATTTGTAATCAGTTCAGGACACTGAGGTAGCTACAACAGTGCAACTGAAGACCCTCATGAAAGAGAACTTCCAGAACTGCTTCAGAAAGTGGTAAGAACCATGGGATAAATGTGTTTTAAGGGAGTTGGAGTATTTTGAGAGGAAATGATGGCAATACATCTTCAGTGTAATAATTTTTTAAAGAACTAAATATTCACCGTATTTATTGATCACACCTCATAAGTATCTTAAAAAATAAATGATTGTTGAGTATTTGAGGAAGAACTCTTAAAGCCAAAAACAAAAGATTCAAATTTTTTTCATCATATAAACTCTTCATGCTTTATATTTCAAAAATTTTTAAAACTGCAATTAATAATTCAGCAACAAACTAGGAATAATATTTGCAATAAATACCAGTGGGAAAGAGTAAGCATTCTCTACTTAGGTTAAGCTAATGTAAACAAATACAATAATTCGTAAGGATCAAGAAGATAAGTAGTCATTTTGATAATTTACAAAAAGAAATGGCCAATAAACATGTAAAAATGCATTATTAAATAACCCATTAAAGAGAAATTAGAACGACTGAATTTTACTTTAAAAATAATTTAAGTTGATTTTAATACATGTGCCTAATTAACAATAATTCTTTTAGATTATGGGTTGTCTGAAAGATAAAGACCGAGAAGAATAATTACAATATGATCCCAAATGTGTCATAGGAAAAGGAAAAGAAAAAGCACTCACATGTGAATAGAGATTTATTGAAAACTTATCAGCAGAATTCTTATCAAATGGGATACAAGACAATTCATATTTCATCATGTATCATGCTTACACAATGAATGCATATGTATGAGAAACTTGTACGTATTAGCCATATAATCATCCAAAAATTTTGTATGAAAACTTAAGCAAATATGAACAAATTCCTTTGGAAGAGAGAAGTCCCCTACTTTGAAACTGAAGATTGCCCCAAATCCCAATTTTTACTTCTCTGAATGTTCTTAACATTGGATCCGAGCATGCTGTGTCTGTCTAGAGTCAGCTGAAAAGTGAAAACTAGGATTTACTTTTTGGGGGGTTATAAGATGACATATGACCAATTCTCCTCATTCTTTCTCTTTTCTGAAATTGTGCACTAAACCACCAAATCTATCAGCTCCTGCAGTTCCCCAGAGTTTTATAGGGTGTGGGGCAAACTATCTAGATCCCTGGGGCTGCTTCTATGTGTGTGTATATGGGGCTCTTCATTTTGATGTAACCCCTTCCTAACCACAAAGATTTGAAATAAATCTGTCAGAGCCTTAGGAAATCCGCTCTTGGGAGTAAGACATTTTGGCCAATACTTCAGGTTATATGAAATACATTCTTTCCATTTTACACCTTACAGCACTGCATCCATCTCCATCTGACTCTGGAAAGAGGACTTTGCAGGTGAATGAAGACAGTAGGGTTTCTAGGTGTAGAAATTAGAGGTCAATAGGAACATTTTGTTCTCTTCCAAAATACCACTCAAGTTTAGGGCTGCATAGGCACTTAGAAAAGGTTCTAAGGTATGGTGTCCTGGGCTGAATATTTTCTGGTTTCCCTCACAGTGCAACACTTCATTCTTCTTTAGCTCTGTGCTGATCATCATGGACTCAACCCCTGGGCTCCTTTGCTCTTTAGTTTTCCATTGGATGACACCAGTCACATGTCCAGCTCAGTTCCAGCACATCAAGAGACTGCAGAGCAAAGTCCTGGTGTTTCTTTCCCTTTGACTTGCTCTACCATTTGGTAGTCTCTTTCTGCCGAAGGTCTCATCCCTTGTCAAGCAGACCTTAGGTATAAATGGTCCCAACTTATGATGGTTCAACTTGCAATTTTTCTACTTATCTCTCTGCAAGAGCAATGAAAATTCAGTAGAAACTGCCATGTGATCTGGTCTTTTTGCCTTTCCAGAGATCTTCAGCAGGACCTTCTCTTGCCATGCTGGGCAGTGGCAGCAAATTGTACCTTGTACTCAGCCCTGTGGCCATGAGGAGAAACCACTGAGAATCTTTTAGCGCTGTGTTGCTAGGCAAGGCAGTCCTTCAGGTTAGTTCTATTGAATGCATTTTTCACTTACAGTGATTTCAACTTAGGATCAGTTTTCAGTATGCAAGCTGAGGAACACTTACAGAGCCACAGCTACACTGTCCAGTTCCAGTAACTCTCTAGTTTTGTACCTTCGCCCCTGCAAGTCTTAGTGACTGTAGCCTCTCCCATCCTTTCATAAACAACAGCACACTTTCATTAAGTTCTTCTTGACTGTCCAAGGGTGGGAACTATGCGTGTTCTGCCAACACCCAGAGCCACACTTGTTTAAAGGCTCAGTGATTCCCTCCCCTCTTTGCTTTCAAATGAAGAGCTCAGCACAGCATCTGCTGGCTCAGTGGTAGTGATGGCTTCAAGATGAGGCCCCTTGACATGATCCTGTGGGATGAGGAAAGCTTCATGGCAAAAGAAAAACGTGAAGCCAGATGTGTACCCTGAAGTCAGTCAACATTCATCAAAAAGAGGAGGCCAGAGTTCACTCCCAAACTCTAGTGATTTTCTGCTCTAACTAAGTACAGCTTTAAAACTACTAGCCATTGATGAGGTCTGTCCAGATCTTACAACAACAACCTAATTAACACAGTGCACAACTGGAGGGCTCAGTGAGGGGGGGTTTGGGGATAGGGAACCAGCGTACAATGTGTGTTTACTACGGGTGGGACATTTTGTCATTTGCTCCACAAAGCTGCGATGTCTAATCTTCTCAGCTCCTCACACAGCACAGGCAGACCCAGAAAGTTCAGGTAACTTGTCCTATTGCGCAATGACATGAAGATACAATGCTCAGACACAGGCTTTGGGGGGCTCTCACAGAGCCTGAGGCTGAAAGCTTTGGAGACATTTGCATTTACATCCAGGCTTCTGCCTGAGTGACTCTTGAGCACCTCACCTAATTTGTCTGTGCCTCATTTTCTTCATCCTGAAGAGGATAAGGTGATTCCTAGAGACAAAGTTCACTGTGACTCTTAAAGGAATTACACAGAGGAAATAGTTGCTTAAATGCTCAGGTATTATAAAAATACAATTCATTCCTTCGATAGTCTAATTCTCCTCCACGTTGGAGGTGGCAGTTCTGATTCTGTTTCCATTTCCATGAGAAATCCAAGAGTATCCCTGGGGAGGTCCAGCTTTTCTAACAGTAACAATAGGAGGAACGATACTAACAAAAACTAGCAATTATACTTCTAACAACAGCTCCTATCCCTTGGCCACTTGCCATTCTGCTCAGAGGACATCGGTTTATCCTCACACACATTCCTCAGTGAGTAGGTATCATTGTCATTTTTGGAGGAGAAAACTAAGGTTCAGAAAGCTTAAGTAACTTGCTGAAGGTCACATTAAGAGGTCTGGCTGGGGTCAGCTCCGGCTCCTAAACTGCATCGTTGACTACGCAGTTGCTGGTCATACGTTGTGTTACACTCCAAGTGTGGCTGAGGCAAGCTGAGATGTGCCACAGGTATAAAACATACACTGGCTTCTGGAGGCTTAATCTGAAAGCTAGCTCATAAAATTGTAACTAGGTTGCATGTTTTGGTTATCATGGTTTAACTAAAACATGTTATTAAAATGAATTGTAATTGTTTTCATTTACTTTTTAAAATACAACTGATAAAAAAAAATTTTTTTAAGTGATGGACATGACATGTGTTAGCATTCCCCTGGGCAGTGCAGGGGCAGGGCTAGAGCGATGAGAGATGTCAAGGGTCTTTGCTGGGACCATTTCTAAGACTGCACATGTGTGGCAGGAACAAAGCAAAGGAGACATTTGCTTTTGATAACATTTACAGAGAGCAGTGACGGAGGAAGGGACCAAGCTATATTTATGTGGCTTCCAAAAAGCCACAGCTTTGCAGCTTTATCCTCACCGAGAGGGATCTGCCGCATGGGGCTGTGGCATGTGCTTCTCTAAATATCCTGATGGTTGAATCCAGGCTGAAAACAAACATTTCAAACCCTTTGGCAGAAGCAGTTTGGAGAGAGGCTTCCAAGCCATCAGGCCAGCAGATGATGTTTACTTCTTGTGACATAAGAGTCAAGTCAAATTTTCTTTCACAGCAGTTACTTTCATGTTCTGAGAATATCAAAATCCCTTCAGATGACCAAAGCACCCTGCACAACCCTGGGTTCCATGAAACCCATCTGCGGTGTTGTCTCTTGTGGAAAACAGTGCTCTGGTTTCCTCGTCCAGACAGGTTCTTTGGCCTCCTGACATGCTTCTTGTAATAGCCCAAGTGGTGTATGTGTGTGTGTGTGTGTGTGTGTGTGTGTGTGTGTGTGTGTTTGTGTTTAGGTGTGTTTCTTTAAATAAGTTAATCTTAGCCAGTTTCAAAGGGGTGCTGCTAAATTCTGTAGTGTGATTCAAAGGCTCACTGCCTTCCTGTAAAATGGTTGGCAGGGGACAAAGACCAGTAGACACAACAAGCCATGTGTGCCTTATACAAAGAACTTCATACTTTCCAAAGTCTTTCTGCCCCCATGGTTTTACTGGCTCCTTCCACAACTGAATGGTGGAGATGAGACAGAGGCTGGGCAGAGTTCCAGCTCAGTATGGCAGAGAAAGGACAAGATTTGCAATCAACAGGCTTGCACTTATATTTGTTTGGCCAACTTTTCTAGCTGTGTGACTCTGAGCTAGTTTCTAACCTTCTTTGAGCTTTTTCCTTTGACTTATTTATAGAATGTGGCTAATTTGGAGTTTATTGGTTGTATGATTTTATTTATATGATGTTTTAGAAGAGGCAGAACTCTACCAAGTAATTCATATGGGTTGGGGCTGGGCACAGAGAGGGTCTGAGCACAAAGGTTTAGCACGAGATTAACTTTTAGGTTGACTAGACTCCTCTGTATCTTCCTTGTGATAGTTATGAAAACCCAGAAGTAACTGCACAGCAAAATAGTGAATTTTACTGGATGTAAATTAAATAGTTATGCAGTTAAAACACAATAATAAGGTCAAAATAACTGCTTCTCTGGAAGGGATGTTGTGGCATTTGAGTTTATTCAGTACAGAGTTTATTCAGCACAACAAAACTCCCTCTTTGTATTCCTACCCTGACTTTTCTAGGTCTGCAGCTGCAGAGTAGAAGTGTAGGAAAAGGAACCAACTGAATTTAATTCAGTGTTTAAAACTGGTGAAAAAGGAGACAGGACCAAATCCAGGGCTCTCAGTGGAATGCTGATGTGGGGACAGTGGACAATAGGTGGGAGGCGGGAACTGGAGGACTCATTTCTTGCCCCCCCGCCGCAGTAAGTTCACTAAGAAAAGGGCTTGCAGACCTTTCCTTTGTCCACCCTGCCGGCCAACTTTAACTCCCTCTGCAGTTCCCCTTCCCTGCCTTCCCCACTCTAAACTTTCTCACCACTTTTCACACAGATCCAGTTGTTTCTTGGTTATTTGTTTCAGGCATCGTGCCAGCTGGCTTGATCTGCCTACTGCTACAGAAAACAAATCCCCCCACCCCGTTTCTCATGTGTTGCTGGTCTAACAAATAAACTACTGTCCAAGTTTAATACTGATCCATGCAAATGACCCATCCCTTTCCATGCAGAATACTTTCTGCAGGTTGGGACTTTGCAAAGATGGTATATAACTGACTGACAGCCCTGAGGTCCTCTGGGTGGGTGAGGAGTATATTTAGCTGCTTGGTTTTCATTAATGACATTGGCTGCTGCCTCCATGGCTTTTGGTTTCTTCTGTCTTGCAGAGGGAAGCTGGAGTTGACTCACAGATCCAGAGCACGAGGCTTTAAAATATAATTAGATCTGTCTGAGGGCCCCAGTTCTGGGTCTCAGGGATTTCCTTGTCATAGTTTTTGAAACGCTCCGAGTTTCTGATGTTTTGTGGTGGGATGCAAGGAGAGAAATGGTTTTGCTTCCCTTCTTGCAGCTTGATGTCTCTTCCATTTTTGCTCGAGAAATTAGCTCTTACTTGGTTAGTAACCTCCCGTTGCCTTCCTTTTGAGAAAGTGGTTATCCGTGCACAAAATAGAGAGTTTTAAGGCTCAAACATGCTTGGGAAAAGGAGTTGGAGATTTAGATTTATTTTGGTGACCTCTGGGAACACAACCAGGAACTTCTGAACAGCTAGTGTGAGGAAGGTTATAATTGGAAGTCCCCCCAAGTGTTTGTGTCCTCATTAATGGAGGCACTCAAGGGAAGGCTGGAGGGCCATCTGCCGGTCTACCTGAAGCACACCTGAGAAAAGCTTCAAGGCATCCCAGAGAGATTAGTATTTTAAAATTCCCCCAAACTCCAGACTGTGATTCTTCATGACGCCCTAACTTAGGTCGCAAGATGCTGATGTAGAGAGGGTGCCCATACCCTCTGGTTTCCAGGTGAGCTCAGCCACTAGAGACCCAGGAAGGCAAGAGGACAGAGGGAGGGAAGGAAGGAAGATTGTGAGGGGTGGTTTTAGTCTCAGTTCTCACCATGGATTTGGCACATGGTGAAAGTGTTTGTTGGACAAAGTCAGCTGTCCCCTCCCCTCTCTGTTCTGGTTCCTCCTCACATCCTTTTGAGCCAGACAGGGTTACACTCTCCTCAAGTTATTCAGCTTGAGTCAGCTGCCTCTGTCCCAACAAGATGCTACCCAATGCTAACACTGAGCACTTACTGTGTCCATGGGGAGCTCTTACCGTGGAGTGCTTTCGAGGGTACTGATGGAGATATGATGAGGATCTCGAGGAAAAACCACAGATTTTTGTTACTGTGGCTGTTGATTTTGTGGACTCCTCTAACCCAGGAGACAGGTACTGTGCCTAGCCTTGTGAGCAGGTTCAACTAAAACTAAAGGATCGTTTCTTACATGGACTCCATCAAACTAACTTTGGCCTTCTAACAAACCAGATGGACTGATGGTTCATTCTGGATGACCTGTTTTGGCCTGGTGTTTAGACATGGCTTTTGACAGTATAGGATGATGTGGTTAACTTTGGAGAAGTGACACGTGGGGTACGAGTGGTTTCTGGCAGCCACATGGTGATCTAGGCGGGTCGGGATTAGAGGCACATATTGGGGCTGGACCCCAGGGTAAGGGGGGGGAGGGACACTACTGTGGGACCCACACAGCAGCTTGGTTACAAAGCAGCGTGCTGACATTCCCCAGGGGAAAATAGTGTCTATAGGCACATTACTGGGAACAGAAGGTCATGCCCTTCAGGGAGGCTGCAGTGAGAAGAAACATGATCTCATATATTCATGAAAAGACATGTAAAGACACACAGGAAGATTCATACCCAGGCCTAGTTTTACAGAATCAGGCAATATATACTGTATGTACTTGGAACACATCATTTTGGGGACTAATCTTCCCCCATGAAAAAATAATTATGGTTCAAAGTGAAAGCAACAGGCAAGGCTATCCCATTATTGTGGTGAATTTCCCTCTGGGCTCCCTGGTCTCTCCTGATTCAGTCCGTTAGAAACACTGTAGAAAGCTGAACTGTAGAAGGTAAGGGAAATGCTCACTTCTTCTTAGATTCTTCTTGGTCCTTATTATAATTTGGATCTTAAATGTCCTTCCAAGGCCCCTGTGTTAGAGGCCTGGTCCCAGGGTGGAACTGTTGAGAATTTGTGGAATCTTTAACAGGTAGGG
Source organism: Dinomys branickii (assembly GCA_004027595.1). Lineage (NCBI taxonomy): Eukaryota > Metazoa > Chordata > Mammalia > Rodentia > Dinomyidae > Dinomys > Dinomys branickii. Next base: position 80,457 of record PVLD010004867.1, on the reverse strand, counting down.
CTTTTAGGGCCCTGTGAGTGTTCCCTCAAAAGGACGGTGGGACCCTATTTTCTTTCATTGTCTCTTTGGTTCCAGGCCATGAGGTAAGAGATTTTCTTTACCATGCATTACTGTCACAATGTCCAGCCTCACTATAGGGCCAAATGCAACAGGGTCAACTGATCATAGACAGGAACCTCTAAAATGGTGAGCTAAAACAAATCTTTTCTCTTTATAAATTGGTCATCTCAAATATTTTGTTATAGTCCACTAAGCTGGTGGACTAATGGTCATCCTGTAACACCCGCTGAACTGAATCAGCGTGGTGTTGGGTGTGGAAGGCCCACCTGAGGACTGTTGCCAACAGCATAAAAGGAAAACTAGAGGGACGATGGTGTGCTGTTGATTCTCCTGGAGAAGCTTGTCACACTGGTTTTTCTGATACGAACTCAGCAGTTCTCACCATGGGAGGAACTCAGGTCCTCACTATTGCTAGGGATGGCTGTGGTTCTTTTTGGGGAGCTCTGGTCCTTACCTTGAGCAATGCTCCCTGGCCCCAGTGAGAATCCTTCAGCCTGGTGGCATTGATCCTTCATCCCACTGGCGCAAGCTTTCTAGCTTCCATCACTGACCTTTGGGCCTTCCCAGCGTAGGTCCTTGGTATGGACTTGCATGAGACATTGTAAAGATTTCTAGGCCTCCAGTTAGACTCGTTAAGGGCATTGCTATGGATTCTAGGTCTTCAGCTGGACTTGTGAAGGACATTTTCTTGGGATCCAGGCCCTCATCTGTATTCTTTGGGTCTCTAGTGTGTGGACAGATCTCTTGTGCTCTTCTGCATTTGACTTTTTGGGTGAATATTATAAAATAATCTTACAAATTATGTGTGCTGTATTAAATTTATTTCCTTTCAAACCCTGACTTCAACAACTTTCTTGGCACAGAATGGTCTTATAGGCAGGTAAGTTGGTTCTGAGACAGTTCTACTATATGTAATATGGGAAGAAGTAATATTCATGGTAACAGTTCCTTTCTCTAAGTCTATTAAACTCAGAATATGTGGCAGGAACAACAGGGCATGGTAGGTCCAAGATTAAAGGAGCCTAGGTCCCTGACTCTGTCCCCTTGAAAATCAATCTTTATGTGAAGAAGAAATAAAAATTATTGAGTGCAGCCACTGAGATGCTCAGATCCATCTGTCACGGCAGGTACTTAGTTCCCCTAACTAATGCAGTTCCTATGCAAATTTGACCTGTACCCCATCAGTATTCCGTGAGCTTTCCAGAAAGGGAGTCATGGAAGAATGCCAGCCTTTCTCAGGTCATGACAAAGAGGCTTTACTTGCTTTACAACTGCAAACTCCAAAGGGCTATTTGAAAGTCTTCCCAAGAAAGAAAATGGGACAATTTGTTTCCATGGCTGCAAAGAGAAGCTTCTAGCAATGATGATGGGAAAAACCAGTTTCATTTTATTGCATGAAACATAAAGGTTTGCCTCACTTCAAATGAACAAATGTGCACTTTTTAATGATGTAAATACCTGCTATAGCATAAAACTTAAAGTCCTATAGAGAATACTTTTGGACCCAAAGGAAAGCTTGCTCCTAATTTTTACTATTCTGCCCTAACTAGCTGTGTGAAGTTTAGAGTCCTCTCTTGCCTTTTGTAGGCTTTACTGGGTATGGAAATGATCAAATAAGATATAATACATTAAAATAGATTGAGATACATAAACTATAATGGGACAGGTGGTCCAATTCAGCAAAATTTAGTTAGGATTTGTTGGAGAGGGTTGTTATAAATGAGACACAACATAGTCTGTTCTCCAAGATCTTGCAGTCTACGAGAGGAAACAGGTACCCGAATAACAAACTACAATCCCCAACAGGATAAAATAATAGCAAACTATCAGCACTGTGCTCTGCATTGCAAAAGCAGCAATTCATTTTGAACCTGAGAAAGAGAAATGCTTCAGCAGTGTTTCTAAGGAAAAAGGGTGAAATGTCCTAAAATGACTTGCAGAGATACGCATGTGCCTCCCTACCCCATATGCTTCTTGGGTTCCATTTTTTTGCTGCTCCATAGGCAGGATTGTATGTTCCTGTTATAGTCATCTACTCTGAGTTCTTATATTTGCTCTCTGCTCTCTTCCAAATCTGTCTGTCCACCTTCCTTTACTATCTCTCCTTCTACCATGTATTGTGTACATACTTTTCATCCTTTAGCTCAGGCATTGTCTCCTCCAGGAAGACTTTTTAGATGCCATCAGTCCGAGTTATACAATCTTTGTATCACTTAGCATGTTATCAGCTGTAATAAACAATGGAAAAAGTAACATTAACACATAATAGGAAATCTGGAGGCATACAGAGCCTGAATTAGTTCTGTGGTAAAAGTAACAAGATCAAGACTTGGATTCAACTTTCCTGAGAGTCTCTTGGCCTTTGCCACATGGACACAGGTGGCTGCTGAAGCAACAAGTCGTGCCTTATCATAAAATAAACAAGAACAGAAAGGAAACAACATACCTCTCGGTGAAGGCCTTATTTTTTGAGGAAAATCCTTCCCAGAAGTCCTAAGTCTAAGATTTTCCCATATATCTCCTGGTCCAAAAAGTGCTCATATATACATTTTCCAACTGCAAAGACTAGAAAGTGCTTGACATTTTTAGGGGAAGAAGCGTGGAAGGAATGAGAAGGATGTGACAGCTTGTAAGGCTAACAGCTGAGCTGTTAGCTCCCTTTGAGCTGCCACTGCCCCGCTTGGCCCTGCGGCCCATCTTCACACTGTACGTAATAGCTCTATGCAGTAGCTCCAGTTTGGGTGGGTTGGGGGCAAGTGTATGGCGTGAATGAACAGGAAACAAGCATCACTATTACTGATCCTTCTAGTAGCAAAAATTCTAGTGAATTTAAATCACTCCAGTCAGTGAACTGCTCTTTCAACCACACTTCCCTGTCCCGTGGCTCCCTGTGAGATTCTAACAAATAAGCCCTTGAGCTTAAGAGCTGACAACTATGAATAAAACTCATACAATTCCCAAGTCTCTACCAGGTGGTTAAATCAGGTGAGGGTGGAAGGCTGATATATGGGAGCTGGGAGAAGCGAAATTCAGAGCCAAATGGGCTTCGAAGAGACCCACTCACAATATCTATCATTTGCAATTTGTTGGGTTACAAGGAATGGAAAACTCAAGTGAGTTTCCATGACAAGGGACATTAGCTCTCTGAGTAACTCTCCGAATCACAAGAAGGCCCAAGGCGCGGCAGCTCAGGGTTGGCTGTGCCTGTGACCCCAGATCGGCTTCTCTGGGGTTGCAAGGTGCCCTCACAGCTCCATCCTATCCAGCAACAATGTCCACTGAAAGATATACTTCCAGCTGTGCTTCCTATCAAGGGAAAGAGATAGCTTCTAAAAAGTGTCCCAGGAGCCTTCTCTTTTGTTCTCCCTCATGTGACACTGGGTTCCATGTTCATCCATAAATAAACCCTTGCTATGGGCAATGAGATGATCCTGCCTGAGTTAAACCAGGTAAGATTTACCCTTGGTATACACGGATGCCCAAGAAAATTAGGGGTTTTCTTCCAAGGTACAACAGTGGGAACTGGGATAGTTGTTAGCAAGTTAACTAGCAACATCTATTCCAAGTGGAGGCCTTGCAACCATGCAAATTATAGCCTTGGAGTGAGTCATTCTGGCAAGGCCGAGTCTCATATCATACCTGGTACTGAAAATGCTCTATGGATGACCAAATAGCCTAGGTTGGAATCCTTGTTAACTGGTTTCCTCTGCCACAGTCTCATACAAAGGTAAGTACAATTACCTTAGAATTCCTAGGACATGGATAGAGAATAATCTACGACATTCCCATCTCTTAGGTCACATCTTTGCAGAGGGGTCCAGTCAGCCAACTCTAAACACTAGGCACAGTGCACGCTGTGTGAGTCTGGAGGAGTGAGACGTTCATCTTTCACCCAGCTCTGGTGCTGTGTCTGAGTGCTGGCTTTTTGCTTCCTTGCTGGGTAACTAGCACCTCCCTTCCTGTCTTCGTGGCTCACTGACTTCTGTATTCCAGATTTGGAACTCTCTTTGCTTTTTCCAAATGATGAGGCAACATCTTCATCAAAAGTTTATAATCTGAGAACAAGTATTTCTTCACCAGGTGGGAGGAAAAGAGCTTCCGAACAGGTTTTGTTCCAGTTGGTCTGGAGGGACAATTCATGCTGTTTGCTTTCCATTACCCAAGGTATGCCTCAGCTCAGACCATGAACTGCTTATAAGCCAGATGTTTACCTGTAGACACTGAATTATTCTTCTGTCTAGTTCCCTGGGTTATTTTCATTAAATATTTTGAGATTCTAAGCAAGGGGCCAGCAGACTATAGCTCATAGGCCACCCACCTGCTTTTGTAAGTAGAGTTTCATTGGGACACAGCAATGCCTATCTGCTTACCTATTGTCTCTGGTTGCATTTTGAGCTGAGTTGAGTAGTTCCAAAGCAATCCTATGGCTCTCAAAGCCTAAAATATTTACTATATGGCCCTTTGTAGGAGATTGTGGACCCCCTGTCTGAGAGGGAAAGAGCAAGTGAAAAGCACTGAGTTTGTAAACAAGAGAGATGCTCAGACTCATGTATGTACCAAACATAAGAGGCAGAGAGGCTGGAATGGAGTCAGGTGGTTTGCAGCCAGCCATGGTGAATCAAGGTGGGTCTTACCAGGTTTCTGCTTAGCCCCGGACACATCTGAGCCTCTCCTGGGGAGCTGACCCAGGTTACATCCTCGCAGGAAGGGGCGCCCCACTTCACAAGTGTTTGTGTTCTCAAACGGGAAACCTGGAGCTGGTTTTCCAAATAGGACTTTAACTGTTCCAGACAGGGGTGTTATTGCAATCTGACACACATGTGTTAGAGCTGCTCCCTGGAGCCGCTGGACTGACCATAAAGCACTCAGCCACAGACCTCTTTGGTTTTCAAACAGGAGCCCAAGAACGGCCACAACAGAAAGTTGTTATACACCTCAGGGTTTTGTTGCTGTTGCTCTTGTTTTTAGGGCTAATTTTTTTTTTTAGTAACATATGGTAGATGTCAGATGAGCCTTAAGTACTCACTATAAGAATTAATTTCTACTGGAATCTAAGGCAGACAGAATTAGCTGCTTAGGGTTCTGGTTTCCTACCTTTTCTTAACCAAAAATGAAAAAAGAAAAAGCCCAGGAAGAGAATACTGGTTGTCTCGTTCTACACATTGCTCAAAGCACTGGGGGGTGGGGGGCATTTTTTTTTAATCCCATCATTCCAGGATACTGTAAAAAAGGTACCATCTTACCTAAGGACACTTCCATTAGCTTATGATTGGGGCAAAATAGCTAACACATAATATGTTAACTATTTTGTGAAATTTGTTGAATACTATACTGAAAATGAGAAACAATTGTTGTGCAGGTATTCTTTGCTTCATTTTAAAGTTTAAAAATTGGCAAGTTAAAAGCTATCTATAGATTTAGTTCAGTCTCAAAATACCAATAACTTTCTTCACAGAATTAGAAAAAACAATCTTGAAATTCACATAGAAACAGAAGAGACCCAGAGTAGCCAAAGTGATACTCAGAAAAAAAGAGCAAAGTGGGAGGCATCATAATTCTGTATTTCAAGTTATACTTTGAAACTATAGTAATAAAAAACCCCAGCATGGTCTTAGCACAAAAATGGTTCTGTAGACCAATGGAGTAGAGCAGAAGACACAGAAACAACCCTATACACCTTCAGCCGTGTGATTTTTAACCAGTGGGCCAAACACATGCAGGTGGAAAGACAGCCTCTTTAACAAATAGTACTGGGAAGACTGGTTTCCATGTCCACAAGATTGAAACTAGATCCGTATCTCTTACTCTGCACTAATGTGGGTCAGAGACCTAGATATGAAAACAGCAACTTTGAAATTCCTGGAAGATAACATAGGGGAGATAATGCAACCACAGGGCACCAGCAAGGGCATCCCAAGCGAAACTCCAACCGCACAGAAAAAGAACGCCAAGAATCAGCAAATGGGATTGTATCAAATAAAAGTCCTCTGTGCAGTAGGGGAAACAAGCAGCAGAGAGCAGAGACACCTACAGAATGTCAGAAAGTGTTGGCCATCTACTTTGATAGAGGACAAATATCAAAAGTATACTAAAAAACTCAAAAAATATCAACCTCCTCAACCAAATGACACACTCAAAATGTGGGCAAATGAATTGAACAGAAACTTCTCAAAAGAAATACAATTGGCCAATACATACATGAAAAAATGGTCATTTTAACATTAGGGAAATCCAAATCAGAACAACTCAGAGATGCCCTCTTACTCCAATCAGAATGGCTGTCATCAAGAACATAAAGAACAACAAATGCTGGTGAGGCTGTGGGGAAAAGGAGCTCTTCTACATTGTTGGTGGGAGTATAAACTGGTACAACCACTACGGAAATCAGTACAAAAAGTCCTCCAAAAATTAAAACGTAGAAATTCCACCTGACCCAGTTGTACCTCTCCTGAGTATATTCCTGAAAAAGTTAAAACCATCAAACTGTATATAGCCATCTTACAGCAGCGCAGTTCACGATGGTTAAGTTCTGTAATTACCTAGGTGCCCATCAAGAGATGAATGAATAAAAGGAATGTGATTCCTATATATGAGGAACTTGAGGTCATAATAGTAAGTGAAATAAGGCAGACATCGGAAGTTAAATACCCTGTGGGTTTTCTTATATATGAGAAACCTAAAACATAAATAAAGAATAAAATAAAGGTGAGACGGTAGGAAATGAAGATGCAGACTTCATGGAAACAGGGTAAGGGATGGGGGGATGGGAGGGTAAAGGGGTCAAAGATGATCAAGATATGATACACACATGTACCAATTTTCTAAAGAGAATGTATTTGTTATGTCACAAACATACACGAAAAGTGCCTCCTCTAGACCATAGCCATATTCCCGCTTTTCTAAATATACTACCATTTTGGTAAGTGGTGCAGATTAATTTAGACTTTTTTTCTATTTTTTCCCCTCTGCATAATCTTATCCCCTAGGAAGAATAATCTCTCTCCCGGAGCGATTATTCATGTCCAGCTTGTTCTGTATCTGCCACATTGCTCAATAAACACTTGAATACCAGCATAAAGAAACACAGTAAATTTAAATGCACTATTTGAAAAGAAGCAGGATCTAAATCGTGACGCAAATGTGTTAAGCCTGAGCACAATCGTTGCTAGTCCTATTCTGCAAATAACATTGCAGTGAAGTGGGTGTAATTACAGAGCTTGCTGAGGTCTTAGAATGTTAAGGGAGCCAGAGAAATAAGGAGTCATTCTGTGCTACTGTCTAGAGCAGCCACATAATTCGGCACACACTAGCGCTACTGTCTAGAGCAGCCACGTAATTCGGCACACACTAGCGCTTGGTTGTATAAACATTTCTAAATGTAAATCTTCAAAGGGCCATGATCCTAAACTCACTCCTCCTTTTATAAAGTTTCTATGTTTTCACCTAGGATAGATGTGAATGTCATATGAGTTTAGAAGCTGAATTTTGAGTGGGATAAGGATGGCCGTGAAAGGCATGCTCTAGAAAGTGTAGTGAATGTTAGTGCTATCCACAGTCAAGAGTTTTATATTTTAATCCTAATGCATGACAATCTAGAGAATTTTCAATCATGATATTGAAGCAGCAGACTGGAGCACCTGGTAGTGACAAATCTGTATTCATGTGAACAAGTAACGCCCTCTGGATTTATGTGGTTACATTGCTTACTTTCATTTGAATCCGAGTCTGCTGACCCATCTTGATTTCTTAGGCAATAGTTGTAGGATGGTGAAGTTCCACTTTATGTGACAACTGACAAGTAGGGGAGAGTTTTTCAGGCTTTAATTGCTCACACAAGTCACTCAGGGATATTGTTAGAATGTAGACCCCAATTCAGTAAGTCTGAGGCAGGACATGGGCTTCTGCATTTCTAATATCCCACGTGGCATGGATATTGACAGTTTACAGACCACCTTTTGAGGAGCAAGTAGGTAGAGGATGCTGGGATAATTAAAAAATATTGCATAGACCAACCACAGTGCAGTGACGAGGCATCTGCACTGTGTTAAAGGAAACAGAAAATGAAGGTTTCTAGAAATGAAGATTGGGGGAGAAATTCAGTACCTTTCCAACAGGCAATGCACATGTGTTCTAGAGCCAGTGAGCCTGGTTCTGACCCCCAGTTCAGCCACATACTCATTAGCTGTGACTTTGACAAAGTCCATTTCTCTCACTGAACCTTATTTTCCATAATTGCAAAGTAGGGCTCGTACTCAAAGGGTTTGTATTAGTCACTATTCTCAGCTAGGACAAAACACCTGTCACCTGCAACTTCAAGGAGGAGAGGCTTATTTTGGCTTATGGTCCCAGTGGAGTCGGTCCTTGGTTTGCTGCTTTAAGACACAAATGGCCTGGCAGAGGAAGGGTGCTAAGCCCATGGCTGCCAGAAAGCAGCGAGAAAGAGGGAGTCCAGTACAAGAATACGCCTGTCCGGGTCACACCCCCAGTGACTCACCTCTTCTCACCAGGCACCACCTCCAAACACATGAAACTTTTGGAAGACATTTTAGACCTGAACTACAACAGAACTCTTATGAGGACTAGAGAGAGAGAGAAAGAGAGAAAAGGGGGGGGGGAGAAAGAGAGATGGGGAAACACTTCATCCTATCACACACTAGTTAATAAAACACAGTGTTTTTTCTTAAATTAGGAAAATAACCAGTCAAGAGTTGACAGTAAGAGATCAGTGAACACTATATTGAGACATTCCAAGGAAAAATGAGTGAGGAAAATAGGAAAAGGAAGAAGAAGAGGGGGGTAGGAAGAGGAGGAGGAGAAAGAGGAGAAGGAAGAAGAACTGGAAGAGATAGGACCACAGTTTCCAAGGAAATTCCGAAGTCTACCTACAGACACAAACACATACGCATTTAGAATGATTTCCACAGTCACATGCCAAGACTCATCACAAATAGAGCTGTATAGCACAATAGGCCATTTGGAAAGAGCAAATATTTAAAATGATATCATTGGAGACAGGAAACTGAAAGTCCCTACACAAAGTTAGAGCTGTATACATTTTTTTGAATGTTTTATTCTTGAGCAGGATATTGACAAAGGCTGCTCTCATGTGGAAACTATTTTTCAGAGACACCTGGTATAACTAACTAATCTGGGGATTGATTTTTCTCACACAGATTTAACACATGAAAAACCCCATAGAGTGTGTTTGAGATGCAAGCTTGGTCAGAGATTAGATCAGTATGGATCAGGCACCTTAATTCCCATATTATTTCTGATTATGGCCTGAATGTGCTTTTGGGTTCTTTGTAAGAACTCAAGAGACATTTTTGTAAGACTTACAAGAGTTGAAAACCTCTTTATTTTGGTATTTTTCTCCTAAAGACAAACTTTGAAAAAAATCTTAAAAGAAGGTTTAGGACTTTCATAAAATTGTTTCTTCGAGTTTATTTTGGATTTTTCTGGTCCTACACATCAGCCTGCCTGGATGGAACAGGGAGACAGACTCTTAGCTCCTGAGCAGGTTAGAGGTAGGTAGGAGTCTCCAGGGAACGAGACTGGGTTGTTCCTGGAGCTAGACCTGTCCCTGAAGACAGATGAGACCACCCTGCTCTAGAGAAAACAGTATGGGAAGAATCACATGCAATGGGTGAATAAAAAATAGAGTAAATACTAAGTTTTTAAAAATATTACATTAAAAGACACATTGCCATTAACTTTTCTCAAAATCTTCCCCTCCCCTTCAAACACAATTATCCCATCCTTCTCACCACTTTCTGAAGCAGTTCTGGAAGTCCTCTCTCGTGAGTGTCTTGATGAGGTCTGATGGTAAATACAGTGAGTACTCGGTCAGATGTCATCCAACAGAAAGGCAGTCCTGTGAGAACATGATTGTGTGTCCTAATCTACCTTATTCACTGAAGCTGGCACCATGAGACTTCCAGATCTTCCTTAAAGGCAAAAGATCATGAAAAATAAAACAATTTTGAATCAGTTCAGAACTTCAAGGCAGCCACAAGAGTGCAAGTAAAGATGCAAAAGAGGACTTCCAGAACTGCTTCTGAAAGCAACAAGAACTGTGGGATAAGTGTTTGAGTCATGGGGAGTGTTTTGAGGAGAAATAATGACAACGTGTCTTTTGCTGTAAATTTTTTACTTAAATATTCCTTATCTTTTTTAAGCAAACCCCACAGATACAAAAATAAATTTCTTCAAAAACAGAATGATAACCACCAGATTGGCATTTCACCAGTGTGTTGTGCAAGCAGGAAGGAAGGTACCTGTCCTGGAAGTTCGGAAAGATGAGACTTAGTGGAAGAGGGTGTATCGGAACTTACCCCAATTGAGTAGTGGATGTAATTGCAAATACATATGAATAACTTGGTCAGTGCATGGTGTATAGAGTTGGAACAAGCGGCCAAGTCGTGCAGTGGTTGAGAGAGAGGATCCTGAGTCTGCACTCTGAATCACAGTGCTGCCCTGCCAGGAGCGGTGGGGAGGGCGGAGGAAGGTATGAAAGGCAGGGGAAAGAGCACTGGAAGGCCCCGAAGGGTGAAACAGTGAGCTGAGGATGGAAACACAGAGTTCTGATTCTCATATGAGAGTGAATTCCAAGTCACAGGAGACCAAGGGGCCAGGCAGGGGCATGGAGAAGGGGCAAGAAACAGAGGCAGCCACGTCTGTGCTGAGGAGCTTGACCTACCTTATGTGAGCAGTGGGTTTTATGCTTGGGGTGCAGGGGATATGGGGGAGCACGGCCGGGTCTCCTGTTCTGACACATCGCTCTTGCAGGTGAAAGAAAGAAGGAAAGTGGAAATGGCATTCAGTGATAGATACACAGGAAAAACTCTGTATTAGGACATGAAAGTGGCTGTGCTGGAAACTTTTAAGATGGCCCCAGGGATGCCTGGTTTTTTATATTCATGGTCACCTGTAATTTCCTCCCATGCTGTACCAGAGGTGGATGGTGTGACTCACAGCACATGGAAAAGGACTGACAGGGTCATTTCCAAAGTTGTGCTTTCCAGGATGGCTTGAGTGCTTCTCTTCAAACAGCTGTTTTAGAGGAACTGTGCTGCCATGCTATGAACTGCCAGGTGGAGAGGCCCATGTGGCTGGGAACAGGAGCTCAGAGCCAACAGCCAGGCAGCACCGTGATCTACCACTGACGTGACTGAGCTGGGAGGTGGATTCTACAGTTCTAGCCGAGCCTTGAAATGCCTGCACTTCTGCCTGACAGCTTCACTGCGACCTCACGAGAGACCTCGATCCAGAGCCATTTCGCCAAGTCACTAGTGGATTCCTGACCACTCCCAGAAACTGGAAAACATGGTCCTTATTTTATGCTGCTAAGTTTGAGGTAATGTATTATGCAGCAGCAGATAATTAACACAAATAACTTCAGGAATGGGGAAAAGTGGAACACAGCAGGGGCAGCATCAAGCATGGGTAGTGTATTTGTCCATTTCCCATTGCTGTAACAGAATACATAAGGACAGATACTTTATAAAGAAAAAAGATATACAGTATATTTAGCAGATAGTTTTGGAGGCTGAAAGTCCAAAATACAACAGCCCCTGTTGTCAGCTTCTGGTTAGAATCTAGGGGAGACGGCACCACAGTGGTGGAAGCATGTGTGACAGAGGTCACGTTGCAAGACAGAAAGCCAGAAGAAGGAGGGGCCTGTCTTACTCTTAGGACAAACTGCACTCAGGAGAACTGACTAGAGTCCTGCTAATCCCTCCTGAGAGCAGTGCCCCAGTGACCTAGTTACCTTGCAGGAAGTCCTGCCTTATAAATGTCCCATACTGCCTGCCATGTTGGGGACCAAGCTTCCAACACTTGTTCCCTGAACGATGCTCTACATCCAAGATAGCAAATGGCTGGACAGATGACAGTACTGGTAACAGAAACAGGTCCAGTCAGAACTCAAAGTTCTCTGCCTCAGAGGGCTTGTGTGTTCCTGTGTTCTTCATCTGATTAATGGCACTGCTGATGTCCCCCTGACCTAGACTCAAAACTTCAGAGTCACCAATCCCTGTTACATAACTGATGTCAGGGTTTTGATATTATTAGATGGTTTCCACTGTGTCTCTCTCACTAGCCACCGCTCCAACTAAACTTCATTTTCTCATTATATCTCATGACATCCTTGCTGCAAAATTCCAAAAGCTTCTTTATTTTTCTTGCCTTAGTTTCTCTTTGATTTAAACTCATAAAGTTAAAACTTTCTAAAGTACTATCTATCACTGCTTTATCAGATAAAGTTCAAACCCCTCAAGCTTGTGGTCAAATCTCTCCATTCCATCAGCTCAACCTCAGCCCTGTTTATCTCTGTACCCACCAGGTATCTTACTCAAAGGGCAATGATGGACCAAAGCTTTGTTTATATCCTGCTTCTTGAAATACTTTCTTTCTTTTTCACTAAACTTCTAGCTCTTTCTTAGCCTAGCTTCAAATTTGCCACTTTTGACTGAAAATGTTTTGCATCTAAACAACTAAATGTGACTTGATGTTCCTCTGAGCTCTCACAGGACTTTCAGACTTCTTGAGCCCCATGTATTGCATGCATGCATGCGTGTGTGTGTGTGTGTGTGTGTGTGTGCGCGCGTGCGTGTGTGCATGCGCGTTCCTGTTTTTCTTGATAGATTTTAAGTTCTTTTAGTTTGGGGCTGTATCTTACTTACCCTTGCCTGGCATTAGTAAGTGTGCTCAGTAAATCTTGGCTAAGTGAATGAATCTTCTTTCTTGTTTGAGCCTCCTTAAACTGAGTCAACTTTTCATGATTTTCTTTGTTATTTCTTACCCTTTCTTTGGTCAAGATTTTACATCCAACTACATACACAAACGAAATAATCAAATAAATGCAAGTCACTGGATTTGTATCAAATTCAGTGCTATCATTGTCTATCAAATAGAAAGAAACATAACACTAATTTAACACTTACTGCTCTGGAAAAGTCACATTTGTTGGTATACATGATTTTTAGCTACCAAAGGCTATCATTTATAGACTGCTACAATTGTAGACTCCTATGCGTCTGGCCTATGTGGGTGCTGCACAATTCACATAAATCAGCTCAGTGGAATAAGCGTCTGCCTAGCAAGCGCAGGGTCCTGAGTTCGATCCCCAGTACTGCCAAAAAAAAAAAAAAGTGATAAATTTGGGGGCTGGGGATATAGCTCAGTGGAATAAGCGTCTGCCTAGCACAATTCACATAAATCCTATATTCATTTCTCACAGGAAACACAAAACAGAAGGATGTTGCCCTTTCATCTTATAGATGGAGAAATTGAAACACAGAGAAGTTGAGTAATTTATCTAAAGTTGCACAGCTAAGAGGAGCTATGATGGGTCTATCCTTTGTACAGCCATTACTGTAGGACTGAACGTAGCTTCATTTTTTACGAGTATCTGTCCTAATCAGAGCCTAGGTTCAGAGCTGAAGAGCTGCGTTTGTATCTTCTCAAGCTTTCTGAGTGCATGAGAGCTGTCAATCCTTTTCTGTGTCCACTTGATATGTCTTTTCCATCACACTTTTTCCTTTTTCATTTCACTTCTCTTACACAGACTTTCTCAGAGAACAGGGCATTTACCACAGCCTGGGAGCACTTTTAGGAAGTCCCCATGTCGGGGTACCTGGAGTTATGTCTTCTGGGTTCTACTGTCAGTGCAATGGGGGAGAGGAAGTAAGTGGGGTCCTGTCCCTATCTGTACCTCTGGCAAGTTGGTGGGTTAATCATGGTCCCTAAGAGTTGTAAACCTTCTTAAGGAAATAAGAAGCCTCTCTCATCACTGTGCCTTCTAGGATAGTGTGTATAGAACATTTTCAAAAATTGCTGAAATGAACTTCAGGGTTCTAGGACAGTGTTCTTCATTAGAACTTTCTGCAGTTACAGTATGATGGTATATACCTAGATGCTCCCCTAAAACTCAGTGTGCGGATGGGCGGGGCTTCTCAGAGATGATTAGATCATGGATGCATGCTGATTATTAGTGGATTAATCCACTGAGGAGTTTATAGCTAAATGTGATGTTGGGACATTAGGCCTGGTTGGAGGAAGTGGTCATTACAGATGTGGCTGGGAAGGGTCCATTTCCCTCCCTCTCCCCTTGACCACTCTCTCTGCCTTTCACTGCTATGCCATGTGCTGCTTCCCCTTTGCCATGCCCCTCTGCCACGCCCTGCTTGGAGCCAACTGACTGTGAACTAAACACTCTACAAACTGTGGGCCCAAATATCTCTTCCTTAGACTTGCAGGTGTTGGTATTGTGTCTCCGTGACAAGAAAGCAGCTAAGCTAGATGGACATATTCATCGTTCTGGTGCTTGGTATGGTGGCCTCAGGTCCAAAGTGAGCATTGACCATTTGAAAATTATATAGTGCAAAGAAAATCGTTTTTGAATTGTATTGAAGTTTAATTAATTTAAATTTGGATAGAATTGTGGCGAGTGGCTACAGTGTTGGACACAACCCAGTTCTAGACTAAAAAGGCGAGAAAACAATTCCCAATCTTTTTATCTTACAATGTGTGGTGATAAGTAAACAAAATGCTGGATGTAGAAGATACTCTCACGTGATGAGATCAGATAATCTAGCTTAAATCCCTGCCTTGTTATCTGCTGTCTTGCCTTCAACAACTCACCCTTCCCAATCCTCCACTGCAGCCACCTCTGCAGTGACCCATTTCCTCCAGCCAGGCCTAAACTCCCAACACCACATTTAGCTATCAGCTTGTCTGAAAAGTGGGCTTAATGATAACTACCTCCCTTAGGTGGTCAGGCAGATGAAACGATAGATTTAAATTGCTGAGCACAACTCTCAGCAGGTGGGAACCCCTCAATAAATGATTCCCCCCATTGAGAATGTTCTGGAAAGCACGCTCTGTGTGAGGATCAGGTATCATTATCAGCAGGAAACCACAAGGCCACAGTTGTTCCCTCACATTGTGACTTCTCTGCAAGGGTATGTGGCGGTTTGGGCTTTTCTCCTTTCGGAGCTGCCTGCTGTGGTCATGTGTTAGCTCACCAGTATGAGGTTAGAGGTGCACTGCTGGAAGAATCTCAGCTCCTGGAAACAGCCTGACTCCCTTTGACTGAGGAGTATGCTGTCTCTCTGCCGTGGCGAAGCTGGGCTGAAGTCTGCTGCTTGTTGTCTTCCACCAGCCTGCTGACAGCTGAGCTTTCCTTAGAAACTCTGCCATGGAGACGAACCGTGTTTGGTCAAGCCTTGGTGGCTGGTCTGCCTGTAGCAGCAACAGCAACAGCAGCAAACATCCTTCATGATTTCCCTCATGCTGGCTGGTTATCTCCTCTTTGCTTATGCCCTCAGGATTTGAGGCTCTGGGAGTGGTTCTGGAGGCTTTGAGAGAGAAAGAGCAGATGTTTCACAACTGCCATTGCCATTGGCACCACCATATTTCATGTTTTTATTGATATGGCTCAAGATGGTATCAGAATTCAGTTGTCAAGTACATCCCATGAGTCCTTGTTGTTAAACCCGCCAGCAACATTCTCCAGCTCCCTGCCAGTTACCAGCTTGGAGAGCCTCAGATCACTGGAAGGAAGCACATCTACTCCCTGCACCCAGATGAAGCAAGGCAGCTCCTTCCAGAGCCTACAATACATCCCCATCCTCATCATCCCTGTCTCCGAGGCCATCATGCACTTCTATGGGTGGAAGCTGAAGCGGAGAGGGACAGGCTCATACACTGATCTTTCCTTTGACAAGTAATTGCTGAAGGCAAGACAGTGTCAGGTGCTGACGGCTGATCCTGGAAACCGGTCACTTGCTATTTTGTTATCTACTGACTGGCTCCTTGACTGGCCTGCCAACAAAGCACAAGCCCTGTGAGCTCAAGGCTTTTGCCTGTTCATCACACAGCACTCAAGAGTCTTCTCATCAAATATTTCTTAAATAAATGAATTCAGAGCAGTCTTTTCTTGTTGATGAATCTTTCAAACAAAACATGTACTCAGAAAGCGCACACCAACAAATCTGCTTCTCAGAGAAGAGGATACATTGATCTGGTGCTCACACTGACTTAACGATGCTTGGTAATGTCTTGCTTTTTTTGTTCTTACTCTCTCCTTCCCTCCCTGACTTCCCTTGACTACTTTTTCACTCATCTAATATTTACTGAACACCTATGAGCAGCTAGGCACTGTGTTCAGTACATCAATAACATGATGTCTTAACGCATTTATCTTTTTTTTTATCCAGTGTATATCAGAAAAAAAGGAATGTCTCTCCTGTGTGAAGGATAAAGGTTTACGGGTGTTTGTGGAATTTGTTGAAAGACAGGATTAAAACTAGAGATACAAGTTGAACTACAGAGTTTATAGCAACATTCTGAAAATCATCCAAGGGGAAATCTGTAAAGTTTGGAGAAAGTCATAATCTTGTCGTGATATTTTTATGGTAGAAATATTTCCTGGACTAAATCACAGGTTCAAAATATATAACACAGATCCATTCCATTGAAAAGACAAACTAAATTCTTCCTACACATAAAGAATATGATGTCAGGGGAGAATATAAACAGTGTAGGACCTGCGGTGACCCAAATAGAAAGTGTATTGGCCCAAAGCAGGAGTCAGCAAATGACAGCCCATAGAATGAGTCTGGCCCACAGCCTATTGCTGTGAATAAAGTTTTATTGGAACACAGCTATGCTCATTCATGTATGTAGCGTCTATGACTGTTTGCATGCTACAACAGAGAGGTGAGCAATTGTGACAGAAAAGATTTACTATCTGGATTTCAACAGAAAAGTTTGCTGGCTCCTGGTCTATAGGAGATATGCTCTGAAGCCAAATACGATCCTTTAAAAGAATACAAATGTGGTATATATACACAATGGAGTACTACTCAGCCATAAAGGAGAATAAATTTGCATCATTTGTAGGAAAGTGCATCCTGATACTACAATACCAAGTGACATAAACAAGACACTAAACGTGAAATATCGTGTGGTTTCTCTAATATGAGAGACCCACGGTACAAATATTTAAAGGGGAAAATATATGAGAGATGATGGGAAACAGAGTAGACCCTGTAGAGACGGGAAGAGGAGCAGGAAAAGGAGAGAGAAGGGAAGGCAGGAGGGAAGAGGGAGCAGAGATCAAGGTAGGTTAGGGTATGTTTCAGTTCCCTGAGATCAATGTCATTATTATGTGTCACAAACATACACTAATAAAAATTTAAAAATCTATAAAAAAAGAACACAATCCTCTTATTTGACTTGGTAGACTGATGTTTGTACACCTGCTTTCCTTATCAATGAAAAGCAGCCAACAGTTCGTATCACTACATCATCAACTCCAGTGAGGTATTGTTCTCTGTAACTCTTTCTGCAATGCAACCAATTAATGACCTGAGATCATTTTCTAGAAATTGAAATTGTTGAACGATCAAAGTCTTTTCTTTGCAAGCTTCCTGGTACATTGCCTCTTTGCTCTGTTGTGCCCAAGCTGTGTGAAACTATTCCATCAGCTTGTTTATCCTGAGGCTGGACTTGGCATTCGGCAACCTTGTAACTGAAGATTTCTTCACCTGTGCATGCTGTGCAGTTACAGGCCTCAAAATGCCTGTAAACTTGATTAAACTTGTCCCTTCTCTGCCTTCTCATTTCACATGCAGATTCCTTTGGTTCCAAGTTACATAATTCCTGGTTTCTCAATAAAGAAATCAGCAGGTGGTATGACTTTTTGTTTTCAGAGTTACCTCCCTGTGTAAAAATTTGGAGCCAGGTGTCTCTCACTGAATTCAACAGACCCAAGCATTCAGACCTCCAAGGCCTTAAAACCCAGCCTTGCTGTTAAAATAAAAAGGAAAAGGAATATTTTCAAAGAGGAGCCAGGGCTTTTGAAGGTTCTCTTCGGGCATGCAATTCAGGAACTTGAAATGAGTCCTCCTCCACTGTTTGGTGTTGATAGACAATAACCGATAAATAATAATGGAAACAGAAGCTGCCCGATACACATTTAACAAGTTTCTCATAATCCAGTAGAGCTATTTTCACTCTTTCATAAATGAGGAAACTTAGAAAGTTCCAGCAAAGTATCTAAGAACTTTCCAGCTGTTGAGAAAGGCAGGGTTCAAACACTACTTCTGCTCTGCCTTCCTCACAACAAAAGCACAAAGACGAGGACACAGAGTTCTTCACGATGACTGTAAGAAATAGTTGAATTTTCTACATTTCTTGTAGTCAGAAATGCAGAAAACCTTATGATTAATGAACATCCATTTGCATAATCTTAACCAGGATACAGAGAGACTGGCTTTTAATGTTTGCTGTTATTTCAAATGCACAGAGCTACAAAGCATTTGGAAGACTGTGGAATAAGGAAGAAAGAATAAAATCAAATTTTCACCGAAGAAGCTCTGGACTGAAGAAGCCAAGTCTGGGTGGCAAAAGTGGGAGTGTGATCAAATCAGCTTTAGTAACATAAATACATTTTTAAATGATAAACTGACACTTGATGGCTTCATACATTTAAGGCACACCTGGTGGTGTTATGGCTTATGAATACAATGTGGGATAATTCAGTCAAAATGACATATCCATCATCTCAAATACTGATCATTTTTATGGTGAGAACACTTGAAATTCGCTCTTAGTAATTTTGAAATATACAAAACACTGTTATTAACTGTATTCATCCTGCTGTCCAGTAGATTTCAAACAAGCAAAAAAACAAGACCAATTTATTCCTTTTAACAGAAGATTTTTGCCACTGACCCCTGTTGTCCCATTTCTTCATTTTGTTCCCCAAAATAAATGAGAAGTTTATAAATACAATGGATCTTAATTAAAGGTTGGTGATTGTTGCTCTGTGAAGGGCCTTCCTGTCCTTGGAACTTTCTCTTATATTCTTCCTCTCTCATTCATTCACAGGTTGTCTCAGTGCCCACTGAAGGCCAAGCTCTGTGAGGTCTCAAGCATGTGAGGAGCATGTGGCATGTGTCTCGTCCTCCAGAATTTCGACTTCCATGTTGAAAGCTTCTCCCCTGCCCCCCAACCCAGTGATAGGGTAGAGAATGTAGGAGATGTTATAGTTTGGTGCATAGAGAGAAGTTCTCTCATCTTGAAGTTTTGTCCTAGGAATTTCCTAATGGGCACCTCTTGATACCTGGTTGCTACCCTTTCTTATTTTCCCAGCTGAACCACAACTTCAAGTTCACAGTCCTTTGATTCATGGAGATATAGTTAAGGAAGAGGTGGGGAAGAATTGACTTATTTCAAGCAACCCAGAGGTGGGGAGAAGACGTACAAATAAAGCATTGCTATAATGAGTCAAACACATACTCTCCCTTTTAAGTATTCATTCACATTTAGAACTGAAGAAACTTAGAGTAGGTAGAGATTATTTCCTACACGTCTTGGTTCCCATTAGTAATGGAGTATTTCATTAATCCATTCTTCAAAAACCTTTAATATACTTTAACTATTTTAAAAATTATATGTGTGTGGAACACAGCACCGAGAGTGAGCCTGAGCATAACCTGTGGACTTTGAGTGATAATGATGTGTCCGTACAAGGTAACTGAGCATGACAAATGTACTCTGTGGAGAGGATGTTGGTAACAGGGGAGGCTGGGACAGGAGTACGGGACAGGAAATATGTGGGTGGAAACTCCATGTGCTGCTTAATTTGGCTGTGGGCTCTAAAGCTGCTCTAAAAATTAAAGTCTATTAACAAAAACGTAGGCACATGTACAGGGTTATTGTGCAAACTTTAAAAGTGTAAGAAAATACAAAGAGCAAGGTAAAAACCATGCAGCATTCATCTGTCCCCAGTGTGAGATGGACAGAGTGAATGACTTGGTGAAATTGCATCACAGTTTCTCTGCCTGAACCTGTGTGCTATGTCTATAAATTTCCATAAAGAGGGGTGGGAGTGTATGTGTGCTTTACTCAATGTGCTTTCCTGTCTACCCATATTAATTCAAATAACTTTTTGACAGCTGCATAGTATGAATGTGGCATAATTTACCTGAGAGTCTCTAGCTGAATAGCCATGTAAGATTTTTCATTTGTATAAACAATGCTCCAGTGAGCTTTTTTGTTGTTGTTTGGTACTGGAAATTGAACTCAGGACCTTGCATTTGCCAGGCAGGTGCTGACCCTGGACCCATGAACATTGTAAAATGTACATCTTTTGCCTATCATAGTTTTTTTGGATCTATATATCGTTCCAGTCTGTAGCATGCATGTCTTGGAGGATTATGCTATAAGCTACATAGACTTAATTTGCACCAGGTGAAATTATTCTTCTTTACACAAAGTGTGCACAAGTAGGCAGAGAATTGTGCACACTTCTGGGTCTACAGCCTCTACTAGGGGAAAAGGAGAAGATGACTTGACTGCGAGATCACATGTATAAAGCCTGCAGCTCAGAGATTTCACTCAGTGTGTGATCAGTACTAATAACTGCCAATATTATTGTTGTGGATGTTTTTTCTTTTGTTTTAGTCCAAATCTCTACTGAAAAAGACTAGAACATGGCACAGGGCACCCTAATGTAATAAGAGCAAAGAGAACCACATTTCTGTTCCTTCAAAATTTCTGACTCTGGTCGTAATTAACTGAAAGCTTGAGAAACAAATGATCATCTTGAGGTTACACTTCACACCACCATCCTCTTTAGAACCGAAGTGAGTGGGTATTATGACAACAGGCCTTCCCATCTGTGCCAAACAAAGGATGCACAGCTGTTATGGTTGATACATTGTGTCAACTTGGGGATCTAGAGGTTTAGCTGAGTGACTCAGGAGGAAGCTGGGGTGCTTACTTTGTAAACATCCTGAGCCTGTGGAAGAGGAGGGCATGGAGATTGTGTGAGAACTACACACCCCCTGGGTGGGGTTAGGTTGTTTACAGTGTAGGGAAGAAAAGGAGGCTGCTTGCAGCCATTTCTCCCTTTTGCTCTGGTTGTTTTTGCTGTGCTCTGCTGCCGTGAACAGTTGCCCTCAGCCATGCGCCATTCTGCCTCAGAACCAGCCAAGTAAGGACTGGAACCTCCACAAACTGTAAGCTAAATAAACCTTTACTTCCTTCATTTTGGGTGTTGGGTATTTTGTCTCAGCAACAAGAGAAAAGTAACCAAGACAACAGCTTTTCTGGCTTTTGCGATATTATTAACTTTGTGCTGAGTTCTTGTTCTAAGAAATAACAAGGGACATTTAGATTTATACACAGCATCCTGTGTTGGAGTCTGGACTATCATTGTGATGGAACTCAAGGTCAGCTTCAGACCAGTCCCAGAGACTTTGACCAAAGTCACCTGAAACTGTCTCCTTTATCCACCTCAACTTTAATGGAAAAGTGGAGAAAAGAGCAAACAAACAAACAAACTTTATATGAAAGTATCTCTGCCCAAACCTACCATGCTTTTTTGTGAGACTATGTGTGACCCCTCTTTCTGATATAATTTTGAACATCACCTTCAGGAAAAAATAATTCTTGCTATATTGTTTTTGGCTCAGATTTATTGACTCTGTTCTTTACCCGAAAAGAGATGGTAGCAAAAGCTGTAAAATTCCTTTCGGGCTGTTTGCAGTAATGAAGCAATTTGCAGTGACCTCGGGTCAGTAAAGCAGGAAAAATGTCGATGAAGAGAAATCTCAAGCAGGCATGTTTGTTTCTATGGACATGTTGTTTGTGACTGTGGTAGAATTCATCATAAAATTCTAAATAATTATGTTTTATGAGAATTAGAGGCAACAGGCAATTGTATTAAATTCAACATTCAAAATAATAGCAAAATTTTTCTTGTCTTTCACTGACCTTGAAGGAGTAAATAGTTTCACATCATGAAATCTGTCCCTGCTTTGTAAATATAGTAAGATTTTTGAGTCAAAATCTTGTGACATCTCCTAGAGGCTTGACTATACGTAATGACTGCATCTACCATTTATTGAACACTTATTGTGTACCTGGCACCATATTAGGTCCTCTGTACATATGAATCAATAGGTATTTATTGAGAGCCTATTATGTGCCAGGCATTTTTCTAGGGGTTCAAGACATACAGAGTCCATGTTTTCTGCAAACTTTCATTCTAGTAAGAGACAATGATTGACAGGCTTATGAACAAATCACAAACAAACACAAAATATGGTCAGTGCTACACCAAGAATGACAACAGGGAAATGTGATAGAGAGTGATTGGATAGTCAGGAAAGCCTCTCTACAGGGGGCACGTTTAAGTTGAAATCTTAATGCAAGGAGGGGCACCCCATTTTGGTAAGTAGGGAGTTATCCTCACAACACCACATTCAGCTCTATTTCCATGGGAAAATGAAGGTCTGACAGACTAGGCAACTTCACAACGGTCTTCTGGAACTCACTGAAAAGTAATGTTGGCTAGTCAGCTTATGGATGTCTCTGTCAAGAGATTACAATGAATGCTGGCAGCGCAAGGTGGGAGGGAAATAGAAGAGACAGGTGATTTGCAAAATGTAACCTCAGAGTTTATTATTTCAGGTGTGACTGGTCTGTGTGAAGCACATTTGGAAAGGAAAAGTGAGCTGTGTTTCTGATGAGCATCCTAAGGCCTTGCCCAGTTGGAAAGCCAGGAATGTCCGGAGTCCAGGCAAGCAGGGCCAGGCTGACCTCCAAGAGGCAAGCCTTTGACACTGGCTGGCTGTGGGTTTGGTACCTTCCTCAGGCATCACTGGAGGCAATTGCTTTTGGGTCCTGAATGTCACAATTAAAATCAGTCTCTAAGAGGAACAGTGTATTAGCTTTCCTTCATTGTAGTAAATCCCTGAAATAATCACCTTATAAAAAGCAAAGATTTGTTTTGGCCTACAAATTGGGCAGTTTCAGTCCATGATTAGGCAGAACCATTGCTCTGAGGCCCCAGTACGGTTGGAGTGCCAGCGCGTCATCGTGGGAACACATGGGGAACAAGACTGTTTACCTCATGATTGGGACAGGAAAGAGAGGAAAAGACAGGGACCCTACAGTCCCTTTCAGTGGCACACCCCGTAGTGAATGGAAGATCCAGCTAGCTCCCACCTTTTAACATTTCTGCCACCTCTCAATAGTACCAGGCTGGGAACCGAGATTTTATCATGTGGCCTTTGAGGGGGAATTTAAGGTCCAAACTAGAGCAGTCTCTGAGAAGACTGGCTGCCCCCTGGCAGTTTTGTGACCAGCTCACGTTAGCTCAAAAGAGCAAAATATGAAAATAAAATTTCATCAGTCTTTAAGCCTCACACATTCTGGTCTTGCTACCCATCATTGAGTTTTTTTTGGAGGTGTCTTTCTAGTTCCTGGAAAGTTCTGACCAGGGTTTTGCAAATTGTCCACTTCTAAATGAGAGATGAGTACAGAATGGTTTCTTCCCAAACCCAGACAGCACAGATGAGCAAATCCGGGGTGCAGCAGGCATGGCAAGCATGTGCTCTTCAGCCTCCATGTGTGGATCTGGGCTCCATGTCCGCTCAGCGCACAGTCTCCAGTGTAATGATTGAGTTCCTATGAGGCTGACTGCTTCCTATGACAACAAAAGGAATGGTTGCCATTTACTATCTGTGTTAAAAATACACACATAGAGCTCAGAGGTAGACATTTGCTTAGCCCTTACAAGGTCCTGGGTTCAATCCCCAGCAAAAAAAAAAAAAAAAACAAACCAAAAAATAAATAAATGCATAGATAGGAAGATTGTCCTTCTTAGACCATAGTTATATGTTCTTACCTAACTTATTTCTTGATTCGGAGAATCGTCTTACATTGAGGGTCTGAGACTCTCCATGATGGGTTTTGGGCTCCTGTCTCTCTTTCCTATAGAGCCAACATATTTGCATGAAAACTAGATGTTCTTATTTACATAGTGAGTAACTCTCAGGCACTGTGATCTAGTACTAGTCAAAACAAGGCTGTACACAATGTACTTCTGCATCACCTAGGTATATGTGTATGACTGTGTGTGTGTGTGTGTGTGTGTGTGTGTGTGTGTGCGCGCGCGTGTACACATCTGGTTAAAAGTTTGTTTAAAATGAAGATATCTGGGTCCCATCTAGGTGCTACTTAATCTCAGCCCCTGAGGGTGAGGCCAGGGATCTATATTTTAACAAGTACTGCAGGTAATTCATAAAATACATTTAAATTTGAGAATCTGCTGTAGGACAGTGGTTCTCAATCTTGGAAAGAGAGTTATCAAATGAGATTTTAAAACTCTTGGCATATATTCTGGTCCTTTGAGTCAGGCCATATTCTGGCCCATCAAGTCAGATGCTCTGGGTGGTGGACCTGAGCGTTCATAGATTTTAAAGCTCTTTAGATGATTCTAATGTATAGCTAAGATGAAGGTCTCCCCTGGCATGACTTGAGATAGGACAAAGGTCAATATAGTGAATGCAGTCCTTCATCAAATCGACCAGAGTACATCACTTTCAGTTCCCAAGGGCTTTCTTTACACCATTAGTCACACTCTGTCCTTTAATCGGAGAGGTAACTTCAGTAAACAGAGCAGAGACACCTGCAGCCGTCTTTACAGCCGTGAGAGCCTGAGACTCACTTGGGGAACTTGCTAGAAGCCAGACATTTGAGACAGAATTCTAGTTGCTGCTTGCCTCAGCAGGGCTGGGCTGCAGCCTAGGAAATAGTGTTTGGAATCTGCACCTGTGTGATTCTGCTGCAAGTTAGTGTTGGTCCAACTGTGTGGAGTCATGTTTGGTGATCACCACTGGGATGTGTATGAGTGTGTGTGTGTGTTTGTACTATAGGGATCTAGCGAGTAGAGACTAGGGATGTTGTTCATCATTTTACAATGAAGAGAACACCCCCAAAACTAATAATTATCTGGCCTCCAATATCAATATCAGCAAGAGTGAGAAACTGTATTTTCATTTAACATCTCTTTTGATTCAACCTCCTGGTCTTCTAGCCTACCAGAAAAGACATCGTCCCTTTAGAATCTCTGTAGCCAGGGTGGAGGATGTAGCAGGCTATTTGCCTAGCACGTATAAGGCCCTGAGTTCAATCCAAGCACTGTGAAAAAAACAAACTTCCATAGTTACTTCTGGTACTAAAACTCACCAGCATGATTCCTTTCTCTGACTGAAGCAAACATTCTTTAGGCCAAGATCCCTGGTCCCCGCCTCATTTACTCCTGAGTCTGGCTTCGTCTTCCTTCCTCACTTGAGATGTAAGTGTTTCTGACATTTCAAAAAACTAAAACATTCTTTGACCACAAAATGGGTCTGTGACTAGTAAATACCCAGGGCCTACAGGAAGGAGGAAAACCCAGGGGCATCATTTTCAGTCTAAACATTTAATACAGATCTACCAACCTTCCTTTAAGGCAATGGCTCTCATGTATTTTTTTGCAACATTCACCAAATAGTACAGTTGCTGCTGGACTGGCTGAGGTGCTCTCCAGTCAGCATGGGGACATGGGGGCCACCCAAGGAGCTCTGACTTTGTATGAGGAAACTTGTTGGCTGTGTTTGGCACTGTCTGGCTACCAGCTGACAACTGTGAGTGACTAACTTGGTCCCTAAGCCAGCCCTACATTCAAAGGCTGGCAAGTAACGCTACACAGTTCTGCAAGAGAAATGCACAAGGAAACAATGCCCTCTGTGGCTCTAAAAATAACCAGGTGGTTCCTTTTGAAGATCTCTTGAGAAGATGCTTTTAACTGCTGGAGTGAAGCAGCATAGGGCTCATTTGTTTGTTGATAGGCTCTGTCTCTATGCAGTCAGGAGATTTAGAGTGTTGGAAACCCAATCAATATTTGGGTTACTATGCTAGAGGGTTGACCATAGCTGACAACAAGGAACAGACCTTAGCAAGGCAGACCTTACTACACTTTTTACTAAGTTAATCACACTAGTTTTCCTGATCAGTTGTAACGCTTAGTGTGAGTATTGTGGTGAAATGTGTTCACTACAGTTTTACTTGATGTGTTGGAGCAATTATCAGCACCATCAATGCTTTAAAAGCTACACTAGAGCTAGCCCACCTCCAGCAAGATTGTGGGATGAAGAAATGAAACATATCACAGATTGGTGACGAAGTTCAACCAATTTAGCAATTTTGTGGTTAATCACCCACAGAATACTTTGCTCTTTTTCTTCTCTTAAATGTAATTTTCAGTCCTGGCAATATATACTAAAATGCCCTGCAGTTATGAAAAGTATGAAAATGTGTTTGTTCCAAATAGTTGGCTAGGTTCTTCAGCCGCAGGCCTACCACAGGTGTGAATATTTGTTTATAATCCAAACAGAGCAAGATAAACAGTCCCATTTTGTACACCCCTTTCCCCATACAATGCTTTGAATATTTTCTCTGTGATGGTCAGTGACTTTGTTTAACTTAAAAAGAGCCGGAATGGAAAGGAAGGGACTGTGGAGACGTGTAAGTGTTTGCACAAGGGCCTGGAGTGAGTGATGGCTGAACCGAGCTGGGA
Organism: Dinomys branickii; assembly: GCA_004027595.1. NCBI lineage: Eukaryota > Metazoa > Chordata > Mammalia > Rodentia > Dinomyidae > Dinomys > Dinomys branickii. Next base: position 53,975 of record PVLD010004867.1, on the reverse strand, counting down.
ATAGAACCCTGACGTTTTGTCAGCTCCCCCAGGAGGCAGATGTGCTGTCTGAGACTCACCTGTCAAGTGCTGATGGAAAAACAACTCTGTCATACGTACCCTTTAAGGCTATGCACATGACCTCTAACCCTGAACCCTTTCCGGGCTTTTCCACTGGGTATCAAAATTCTTTCAAATATTTCCAGCTGGGCATCTCCTTGAGTTGTAATTACAGCTCGGCATTTTAACACTGGTGGTCATTGTTGAGGGAACATCCCTCCTTCTTTTCTTCACGTCGTGGCAGGTTGGTTCTGAAGTCTCATTGGTGGCGTTTGTTGTTCAAAAGTCAGCCTGCCTTCCCTGCTCAATCCTAGAGCCCTGCCAGAAGTGGTACATTTTCAGGGCTGTTCAAAGTCCTGTTCTCTGAAGTTTCCCAGTGATGGAGAACCTTTTAGAGGCTTCACCTGATGTAAACAGCCAGCTGCAGGACGCATGCCGCAGGTTCCCTGCCCCTGTCTGGAGTCCCTTGAGGGACCCTAAGAGACAATGACCTTTTCCACACTATGAGATTCTGTGTCTTCCAAGTGATTGTTTTGGTTTCCCTCCTTGCATAAGAGGCAATAACAAAGGACACAGCCTGATGTCAAAATTTAGTGTTAAATAAAACCTAGAACTGAATTCCAAGGCCTTGTACAAATCTTTTTAATCCACATTTTGTACCAACATGATAAAAACAACCCAAGACCATCAGAAGAGAAAATAAGAAAAACCAAATGAATAACACCAACAGAGGGTGCATCCAAGAGAAAAGAATTCAGGCTTAAAGCAATATACTTCCTCCAGAAGGGTCATAGCAAACAAACAAGTCAACACAGCTAGCAAGTCAGCTGATAGGTCCATTCAGACTGCTAATTAAAGAATCTCATGAAGGAAAACAAAATCACCTAAAATTGTACCCGCGGAGGGTAGGAGTCCTTGGGTCCATTAAAGCTTTCTCAAGATAAATACAAATGGCGTTGGACTGCATCCACAGGACACAGATCTATAGCACGCTCCTTTAAAGTGGAATATTTCCACTGTTTCTTCCAGAGATGGTTCCTTTTTCCTCTGGTTTCACAGACTGTCAGAACGAAAGATCTCAGCATTTGTTGTGCACATGGATGTTCATAGCTCCTCAAGAGAAATTTCCACTGAAATGAGCTAAAAATAACCAAACGAAAGGAAAGCCACGGTCTATATCTTTAGAAAGGATTAACATCATTTCCCTCATTTTACAGATGAGGAAGTTGAGCTCCAGAAAAGTGGAGTGGCTCTACTCCAATGTTACCGAGCTAGTAAATGACGAGTTCTCAGTGAGGCCTTGTTTCCATCATTTATTTACAGCCCTGGGTGTAAAAGTCCCTGCTTATTTCTAGAGCTAAATTTACATGTTATTATGACTTATGGATATGACCTTCTGAATTTCATAATCTGTGACTGCTAATCAAGTAGGCTTGTAGTTAGTACATTACATTTCTGGGAAAAATAAACTCTGAAAGATTATTCTCTTTCTCATAGCGCACACATTCTTGAGAGAGAGAGAGAGAGAGAAAGAGAGAGAAAGGGAGAGGGAGGGAGAAAGTGAGGGAGAGAGAGAAAGAGTATTCATTTATAGAAGACTGGTTTGAGATGCTTCCTCAGGTACCAAATCTGCATATGCTCAAGTTTCTTTAAAATGTGATGCAGTATTTGCATGTAATCTATGCACATTGTCCTGTATACTTTCATCTTTAGATTACTTATAACACTTACAACAATGTAAATGTTATGTAAATAATTGTATTCTATTGTTTAGGGAGTAACAGGAAAAATCTGTATGTGTTCAGTATAGATGCAATTCTTTCCTTTTCTTTTTTTTTTTTGGTACTGGGAATCAAACTCAGGACCTTGCACTTGCCAGGCAGGCACTATGCCACTAAGCTACATCCCCAGCCCACAATTATTTTCTTTGGTTTTCTGAGATAGGGTCTCACTATAGAGTTCTGGCTGGCCTTGAACTCAGGGCAATCCTCTTGCCTCAGCCTCCTTAGTGCTTAGATTACAAGAGTGAGCCACCTGGCTTGGATACATTTTTTTCTGACTATTTTTGATCTTGAACCTATGAATGCAGAATCCATGGATATACAGGGCCACAAAAATATGAATGTATTATCAACCACACGTAATTATAGAAATACATGCTGAAATCATCATAAATGTCCTTTAATCATGATTATAAAGTTGAACAGTGTCAGTTAGGGCTGATATGAAGTAATAGAAAATTAGACTCTTGGAAAGACTATAAATTTTTATGGAAGTTAGAGTGATTGGGCTGTGTCTTGCCATGTGAAGGAGGCCTTTACACCACAACCCAAGGATTACACTGTTGGTGAATCTAGAGCAAGTCTTACCCAGATGCACAAGAAGATACATATAAAAATATTTGCTGAAGCAATGTTCAAAGGAGAAAAATTAGAATGACAAATTGTATATTCATATAATGGAAAGTATACATAAGCTTATGTTATATATCTCTATATTATATACATATTACATATATACTGCTTTTATATCTATTATTTATATATTCCTATGTACATATGCTTTGTCTTACAACACAGTATGTCACAATAAACTCACTGTAAGTTGAAAACATTGTAAGTTGAAAATGCACCTACACTGCCAAATGATATAAAATTTAACTTACTTTAAATATGCCCAGAGTATTTACCTTAGGCTATAGTTGGGCAAAGAGTTACTAGTATGGTTGATAATCTAACATAACCCTATTTTGTAATAAGGAATTGAATATCTCATGTGATTTCTTGAACACTGCACTGAAAATGAAAAACAGAGTGGCTGTGTAGGTGTGCTTTCCCACCACTAAAAAGTTGAAAATTGGAACCAATGTATCAGGGACTGTGCGTGTGTGTGTGTGTGTGTGTGTGTGTGTGTGTGTGTGTACAGATATATATCAGTGTGAATCTCTTAGCATTAAATGCCAAAGTAAACTGTAGTAAAACATATTAGTCTATCATTTATATAAAGTTCAAAACATGGAAAAGAGCGAAGTGTACATGCACACAGAGTAAAAGCATAAAGCAGTGCTCAGTGGTGCAAAGAAGAATATTGAGGAGAGTGACTGATGGGAGTGAAAAAGAAAGCAGATGTAAGAGAACTTACACAGAGGGCTGCTACAGTGCTGTAGGAATCTTTATTTCTTAAGAAGTAATAAATACAAATGTACTTATTACTTATATTTTGTATGCTCTTTGGGGTATTTGAAATACTGACTAAATTAGAGCAAGACACTTTTGTCTTGGAGACCACATGACCCAATATGTTATCCTTTCCCACTGTTGTCACAACCATACTCTGAGGAGCTCTCTGCTACACCAGCCTGCAGTTCTCCCTGTCCTCCTGTCTCCCCCTCATCCTCCTGCCTCCTCCCACGTGACCTCACTATCCTGCTGCTCAGCTATCTGATGACCTTACAGGGCCTGGGTCCTCTTTGCTCCAAGCAACCTTGAACTTCATGTGGATAGTAACTCACAGGCTAGATCTTGTAACTTAGAACATCTCTCCCAATGACCCCCTGTCACCGTTTCCTTCTACCTCTCCCATGTCCTTGCCTGGCTAATCTTCACTTTGACCTCTTGATTGACTTTGTGAATTGGCCCATTTTACTTCGCTAATCTTCTCCTGAAGTATTTCTTCTTTCTTAACCAACCTGGGCCCATAAATAACTAACATCTTAGAGCTTCGCTTGCACCCATCTTGCCTAACTCCAACCACCCCTTTCTCTCACACTGGCCTAGGATGCTGAGCAATGCTAACAGAAAATGTTGAACCATCCTGACTAGCTTCATTTCAAATCTATTTATTCCAGAGCAGCCAGGCATCAGACACTGATCCCAGTCTACTCAGGCATCCCTAGTTGAACTCAGCCTCAGCCCTCATTGCCATCCCTGGTGTTGTTTGGCCTCCAGTGGTAAGTTACCTGGGCCCTGCAGAAGTTCCAGGAAGGTGTCTCAAAGGTAGCTCAAAAGGAAAAGGCCTTTGTACTTCACTTCTGAGAAGGTCTGCTTTAACTACTTTAAATGTTGATCTTCCAAGTAAGATTTCATTTAATTAATAAAGGAGGTGTGTCTCATTCCATTTTGTGTTGCTGTCATAAAATGCTGGAGGTCAGATGTCTTAACAAAGAAAAGTTTATTTAGCTCACAATTTGAAGGCTGAAAGCTTGGCTTGTCTTATCTGTTTGTCTCTTGTGAGGGCCTCTGGCAACATGATAATGTGGAGACATCAAGGTTGAAGCAAGTATGAGAGAGCTCAAACAGTGAGAGAGGCCGAAGAGAGAGAAGGGTGAGCAGGGCAGGGGCCAGATACTCTTTTCTTACAACTCCCTTTTGCAGTATCTGATCCAGACCCAAGAGACCTAACCCACTCCTAGAAGACCAACATGCATCTCTTCCAAGCTTGTGCCCTGTGGCTTCATTGGCTCCCTGAAAGTCCTCACCACTGCAATACTGTTACACAGGAGAATTAAGCCTCTTTGTGAGTGTTAGTCGGATGAAACTACATTTAACCCATAGCAGGAGGACGTGGGGTCCTACTGTCTAACACACTTTGGGGGCTTTCCGTTGCCTTTGCTATAAAATGCAAACACTTAGCGTCGAGTTTGAGGGGTGGAGTTCAGTTCTGGACTCCCGCACTGCAATCGCATGCTCTTTCTGCCCTGACCTCCGGGCCCTCCAGCATGGACTGTTCCACATGCTCATGTACTTGTTCCTTTGGCCTTTGGCTGATTCCACACTTTCCAATTTCTCCTTAAATGACCTGCCTGGGTCTTCCCCTTTGTTTTATCATACAACCTCAGGTCCCTGCTTAAGAGCGCTGCTTCCATTTTCCTTTCCTCTCTGGTGTGCCTCTTTACCTAGTGTCAGGGTGTCTCATCACTAGATTGCAATCCCCTGGAAGGGACACTCCGTGCTTGTTTTGTTTAATGTTTGGTACCAGGCCCAAGAGGTGTTTTTAACCCCTCTTCAAACCCTCAGAAGAGGACATTCACCCCAAAGTGCCCCAAATAATTAATAGAAGAAGGAGCACCATTACTGTGAAAAAAGCCACAGCTAGAGGCTGCTTTGGGCTTTGCCACACGTAAATCCTGGTAGTGTGCATGGCTCCTAGTGTATGCCACTGCCATGCATAGGAGGCGCTAGGAGACATGCGAGGCATGGATCCACACATCTTTGCAAGTTTGAAAAGCACCGGCTTAAAATACAAAGTTCACCTTCTCTAAATAAATATGTGAAAGAAAATTAGTAGGAGGTCAGTCTTCTCTCTCTTCCTGGCAGTCTGTTGCCCACCTGGAGTAGTCTGTTATAAGACAATAAACAATGCAACAAGACTCAACAAGCCCTGTTTTCTAATGTGTGTGCTACGCTGGCCCTTTGTGTAAGGTGGGTGGAGATGCTTGCAGAGGTAAATGTTGAAGAATGAACTGATTTCAGAATAAATTGGTTAATTACTTAATTGTTTCAAGACAAAACTCAAGGAATAAGTGACAAGGCTTTATGACAGCTGAAAGACCTGTCATTGAGGCGACAGGAACCTGTACTCCTGAGCACAGAACAGTAGTTAGTTACTTTAAATACATGAGACAGATTAGATTTAATCACTAGTTAAGAAAGCCAAACCCCAAACAGAAAAACCTCAGTTATACTCATGTGTGTACATGAGTTGTCATGGCCACACCTTTGGTTGGCAAGAGCACCCAGTACTGCTTCTCCCCGGGCTACCTTCCCCCTTGCCTGTCCTGATTGTCTGCAAAGTTCCTACTGAAATGTGAGAGAGCAAACATGTGGTTTGTGTGGGTGTATTTGTCCTTCTGTGCAAACAAGATTGACTGCTTCACAAGGAATAAACAAGCAGGAGCTAGCTTCAGGCAAAACCCAGGGTAGCACCCACCAGGAACAAGGGTTGATATGGGGGTCTAAAGGGTAGTTAGGCACGTGAGCTGGGCACTTGGTCCTCACAGGGATCGGACCTGCAACGGAAGTAGGGTGAAGGATATTTAGCGAGGGAGGGGGGGCAAGTCCGGTGATTACGATAGTTACAAATTTTTTAGTAAAAACTACAATGAGCCAGTTACCATGCTCGTTACTCAAGTTAGTCTAGTTAATCTTTTCAGAAATGCAGGTACTTCTGTTATTCCTATTTTACATGGAAAATATTGAGGATCAGAAAGTTTAAGTGGTTTCCTAAGGGCTCTTAGTTAGGGCCAGAACCAAGATTTTAACCTAACATTGTCTATCCCCAAGTCTTCCCTCAGATACCACTCTTCCAGCCTCAGTCTTCAGTTGGCAGGATAGTTTGGAGGCCAAGAGAGAGTTTCCATCTTAGCGCTGTCATTGTGTGTGTGTGTGTGTGTGTGTGTGTGTGTGTTTATAGGGTGTTTCTTCTTAGAGACTAACAAACAATGAGAAGAAAGTCAATCTCAGGAAGCTTCCTGAGGTTTACCCTCAAGGACAGACCCGAAGATCCCTGGCGATGTGCATGGAAGGACATACGTGCTCTTGGTCTTAATCTGAGGATACAATAGAAGAAATAAAAAGTCTTCCTGAGGAGAAGGGAAAAAGCATGAAATCTACAGCAAAACAGGCAAAAACAATAGCCAAGAAAGTATACCAGCCAATTTATCAAATGCTGAGAATAGCTGATGTTGGGTTTTGGATTAAGTTGCCTTTTACACAAGCAACTCCAGGTAACTGGGCCCAGCGTGGTCTTACAGAAGGATGGTAATGGTGCTCCTAAGGTAGAGCAAAGTCAGCTCATTCTCCAGAAAAGAGGAGTCAATAAAGACCACAGCCTAACATACAGTTCCCATCTCACAACAGATAGAACAGAAATTTCATCTGATTTATCATGATCAATGCCATTTCAACTTTGCTGCTCAAAGGGTGATCAGCAGCCCATCAACATCACCTGAGAATACAGCTCAGGTTTATTGAAACACAACCTGCATTTTAACAGGATCTCTAAGCGATTCATATGTGCAGCAAAGCCTGAGAAGCACCATCTCAGAGTGTACACTGTGCCATCTTGGCCACGTGGTGAACTATGCACCCGAGCCTGCCCCAGATAGCATGTCTTCTCCCAAGTGTTCCCTGGCAGAATGAATCTCTCTTGTCTCTCTGTTATTTCTCTGTAGCTTCTGCTTGTCTTCATCCCTGCTTATTACCTGCAGTGTTGGCCCATTTGTGAGGAGAGGGTAAATGTGTTGAGTAACACATTGGTCCTCCCCTTTGTCCTCTTGTGTCAGCCAAGTGGGTCATGTTCATAAGAAAGGTTCTAAAAAGTATTCAGTTTAGTTGTAGTTGCTCAGTAAAAGTTCCTTTTGGACAGTGGGTTTACATTTTTGCTGTATACAAAACCCACCAACAAAGCCTGTTCAGGTGGGTGTCAGTAGAACTACCCTCTACATATACCCTGGATCTGAATTCTCACATTCAGTTTGCAGTTTTACCTAGTAGCTCAGAGTATTTCCAGTGGGAATGGTCAGTGGAAGACTCAGGTTGGGAACTATGTCTTGATGCCTGGGACGTTGAGCTTCTGATCTAGTGGGCCAGTGCTGGTCTACTTTACTGTGTTGCCCTCTGTCTCCCATATTCCAAGAGAGGCTTTGCTTGCCATCAAGGGGCCACCCGAGTATGACTGGACTCTGGCTCAGTGGGATGATCTTACAGAGAAACAGAAGCTCGCCAACAGCCAAACCCTAACAGTCTCAGCTATTCAATGCTGGTGGGTGACTGTACCTTTCTAAAATCTCCTTGAAACTGTGTCCCAGTTCTTATTATTCTGGAAACACATGAGTGTATTACATACACACAGCTCTAATTGTGTGATTGCTGCGGTGTGCACAGTGACATATGACAGGTAGAGACATTGATTGTCTCATTTAAGTCACACGACAATGCTGTGAGGTGAAGGACACCTTTAAATGATGAGGAAATGGAGGTTCTCGGACGTTTGGTCACTTACCGGGATCGTCTAGCTAGGACTGGGCTGAACCAGGTGTCCAGCTGTGTTTTTGTTGAGTTCCAAGAGGTGACCTCTTTATTATTCATCATGATGACTCTCTGTCCCATTAACTACACTTGTTTTTCACACATGATTCCACAGGGGAATGGTGGTGAGCCTTTCCTCCATGGTTCTTCACTGCCCTCCTGCCCAAGCATGCCCTTCCACTGGTCTCCAGGCCACAGAGAGCATCCAGAACTACAAGGCAGTGATTGCCTTCTCTTCTTAAGAGATTGTTGTTTTAACCTGGTTTGACTTTTCCTTTAGCTAGTGTTGTTTCTATTGCCACGTGTACCTTCATGGTTGGAGTAAGGGCCAGTAGACACATACATTTGAGATGGTCTTACAAGGAAATCAAATCACAGCAGCGTATGGACAATCAATATTTGTTAATTTTGAAGGAAAGAGATTGGATTATCAGGGCCCTGGTTCATTTAGTGAATATTCCAGAGTTCTCAGAGAACAAAGCAAGGTTGTTTCTTCTTGGGAGGAGGGAGATTTTTTGGGGAATTAGAAATAATGAATGGTTGAATAAATGATTGTGTAGATTATTTTGGGAATTAGAAGTAATAAGTGGTTAAACGATGGTACATCCATAAAATGAGACGTAGCGAGGGTTAGCTTTTTCAGCTACCACATTTAGGGCAACAGAAATGAACACAGCAGTCACAATCCTATCACAGAATATATTTTACAACGAATGAAGTGAAATGATGTAGACCTAAATATACTGTCACTGAAAGTCTTTCAAGATATGTAGTAAAAATGCAAAATGTAATTTTCACAAGAGTATGTAAAAAGAAAAGGTGTTAAAAAGTGTATATACTTGTATGCAAATGAATTTTCCTGGTGGTCATGCACAACGAAATAAGTGCTAGTTACCTCTGAGGATTGGTGATAGATTTGGATTGGGGATGGAGGAATGAAAGCGAAAGATGGAGAGACTGATGATGATAGAAAAGAGGTTAAAAGGAAACAGGGACGACGATCTGCCTGTCGTCAAAGATTTTCAACAACAAACAACCCCAAATATTTCCCAGACCCCTCTGATCTAGGGATTCATGTACACTGTAGGCAAACTGTAAGTGGAAGTTTTCATAGTACAGCTAGGAAGGCCCCTTAAAAATGCAGATGAATCTGACAACACAAATAGTAGATAGAACATTCCCAACATGGCAGAAAGCTCTGTGGGATGGCGCTGTTCTCCAGCGTACTTCCAGATTTGACAAGAAAGAATAAATCCTCATGTATTTGTCTCTGCTACTTGTAGCTGAATTAAACACACACCGTACAGATTCCTTTTTTCTTTTTTCTTTTACAATGAACATATATCAATTTTATGATACAAAACTAACAGTTTTAAACACTCAATTGACCATCCAAATGGATTTAAACAGATAAAAAGGTATACTATAAATAATCCGGTTTAATTATTTTTAAAAGGGAGAAATACCGTGTAGAAAAATAGAAATTTTAAAGCCCCAGGTATATATGGAAAACTATAAACATTTAGATGTTTCCTTGCTCACAAACAAAAGACTGGGTACCCAAAGTCTACACAACCTTCACTTTGAATCGACACAGACCGCACACCAGGTAGGCACCCACATTTCTACAGAGTTGTCTGCATGTTCTGCTGTGAAGCGTATAAGAATGTTCTGAGGGACACAGCTAGCATTCATGTGAGACACTTTTATAAGGATAAGATATGGTCTGGTGCTCTTTGGCTATTCATCAGACTCTCCTGTTTGCACTTGGAAAATATACAGTGGCATTACATTTTAAATATACTAAGTTACAGCATGTACTTTTTGAACCAGCAGCAAAATTATGATACCATTGTGTATTTTTAAAGATTAAATATTTCTCATATTTTTGCACTACAGCGAGCAAACCAAAGGCTTTTAGCATTCCAGGTCAGGTCGACTATTTCAACAAGGTCGTTTATTCTTCATCAACGTGGGCGGGATTCAGAGGAATCATTTCTATTCTTCTAAGAAGGTGACAACCACGTCATCTCTGGCAAATGAATGTCAATGTAAATTCCCATGTATATATATTTGGTCTTTTTGAGACAGGGTCTCACTATGCAGTTAGGGCTGGCTTTGAACTCATGTATATAGCCCAGGCTGGCCTCTAACTTGCAATGATCCTCCTGCCTCAGCCTCTCAGGTGCTAGGATTACAGCTGGGTGCCATCACCACTGGTTCCCTATGTGTTCCCATCTGCCCAGCAAATGCAGCACAGAAAACCCACTCCCCAGGTGAAGTAAGCCAGAGCAAGGAAACTAAGCAACACAGAAAATCCCACACTTCTTTCAACAAGGCCCCAAATGAAGTAAGTCCCTCAGTCCCCACCAGATACTCTACCAGCACAAATGCAGAACGTGTGCTGGCTTTTCCCTTCCCCTAATTGCAGTGTGTGTGTGTGTGTGTGTGTGTGTGTGTGCTTTATTATTTGAGTTGTGACGATCTGACATATATACTGTTTTTGCATATTTCAAGTTTTGGTCCCACAGAAAGTCAGAACATGTCCTTGAGTTGAGAGCCAAAGGCAGGGCAGTGGGTGCTGTTATGAAATCCTCTGGTCACTGTGTTCCAAGGGAGAGCAATTCAGTTGTGGGCTTCACACAACCGCTACCTCATCTTTATCTTAAACAAAAGAAGAGAGCAAGGGGTGCAATGCTGGGCTGAGGGGTGCACTTTAGAGGGGAGGCTCTGGGTCCTGCTCTTCACATGAATGTGGCATTTCAGATATCTCACACCCCCTTACATTTCCCTCAGCACTGGCATGTTTGAATATAAATTTCAGGAACTTGGGCCCTGTCCCGTTTATCACAACACTCAGTCTGACACCCAGAAAATATCGAGGGCAATTACAAGTTTTCCTGAAGTCCCTTGAGATACTGCGCAAAGCTCGAGGAGGTCCTGTGCCCGCTTTTGCCCCACCGTCTGCAGTGCGGCCAGCTCTGCTGCAGCCTTCCGCCCCTTCCCAGCCTCCTCCAGCACAGCTCTTTCCTAACCTCTGCCCCTTGACTCACTCATTTTGTTTCCACGAGGGTCTCGGTCTTTTCTAGTGTAAACATTTTAGTTTCTTCTTGCTGTCCCTAAGTTCTCTTTCAGTTCTCCTAAGCACGCACAGAATCAAAGGACCCAGAGGATGAGCAGGCAGAGCCCAAACCCCCTGGAGAGGACTAGGATGGGGAAAGCTAGAGAAACTTGCACAGTGAACTTTAATTTTTGAGAGTCTGTGCTGCAGAGCCTTTTACTGTTCATCTCACTCACCCCATCTTCTACCAACCTCCGCGCCCCCTTGACTTTAGCTGGTCTGCAGCGGCTGCTTGTTTCTCCCCAGCAACTCATCCGGACCCCCTGCTCACTCCCTGTCCCTTTTCTGCGTGACCTTAAGCCACCACCTCCTCTCACAGAGCTCTCTTCCCCTCTGAGGGACGGGGCACCTGTTTTAGCAAGTCCCACAGGGCCTCCTCTTCTGAGGTTGACAGGTGCAGCTGCAGAACAAAGGCACAGGCCTGGCTGAGAGCCAACACTTAACGTCTTCTCCTTCTCAGTGGTTTTTAATGGCACAAGTGACTCCTGGATGTCTTTTCCTCCACAAAATAGAAACATTAGAGGTAAGTCTCTGCTCATCAGAGATAAGTAACTGCCTTTCCCCAACATCCACATACCCCTTAGTTCTTCCAGATTAAAGAAACACACACACCAGCAAATTTTATCCATCTTGCTTCATTAGGAATTTGACCTGAACATTTACTGACAGTATGTATTTCTTTAATATACATGTAGGTATCCAAAAGAACTATAGAATATTGTTTTTTCAAGGTTTAAAAGAATCAAATGTTTTTCTTCACAGTTGTGCTCCCTAGTTCCACTTGAATGCTTGAGAGGTTGGTCAAAATGAGACAGGCTGGGCAAACGTGGTTTTGGTAGGCAGTTGGTGCTGCTATGAATATAAAAATAAAAATATAAATAGTACATGTACATATTATTTTGTACTTGAACTTTTTTTGCCCATAATATCATCATTACCACAGAACATAGACTATTCCTTTTAATAGCTGCACCATAATCCCTGTAGCAGCAATAATAATGATAGTAATAATTGTGACTGTTAATCATGATGTCAACTGATTGGACTAGGGGATGCTTATCAGATTCCTAAAGCACAGTTCTGAGTTTGTCTATGGATGATTGACATGTAAGCCAGCAAACTGAACAAGGAAGACCCACCCCCACTATGGATGGCATTATCCAATAGTCTTGTAGCCTGGATGAAATAAAAAGGGAAAGGAGCAGGAAGTGTTATCAGTTTTGAAGAGTGCTAGTCTTCCTGAGCAGGTGTGTCCTTTGCTTCTGTTGCCTTTGGACAGTGGTTTTCAGGTCTCCAGTTTCTTCAGCCTTCTAACGCAGGCTCACACTCATGATTCTCCAGAGAATTTCTAGGCCTTCAACCTTGGAGTGGTGTTGTATTCTTTATATCTCTTGTTCTGTGGCTTCTGTCTTTTTTGGCTGAGCAGCTGCTGGATCCTTCTGCTCTGCAGCATGCAGACAATCTTTGTGGACTCTTCTGCCTCTGATCCCATATGCCTTATAACCCCCTTGCATAATTATACATACATTTTCTATTGATTCTATTCCTCTGGAGAACGTTAACTCATACAATGATTATACCAGGTTATAATTAATAGACTGTTGTTTGCCAAGAGCTCTTCTTGCTTAATCTTCATGAACTCCACAAAATATGTGGCCAAAGTTGGACCCATTTTACAAGTGAGAAAACTTTGATCCTATACAAACTCATGCCTTATTCCATGTTACTGAGCATTTAGGTTGTGCTTATTGCTTGCTCTGACAAATGTGGTACTACATCTCCATGCCCAGGGGCAAGTGGGATGGGGACAGGAAGGGGAATAGCGGAGGTGCAAGGTGTAGACATTTTTGGGTTTATGAGCTCCCTCCACTCTGTCCTTGGTGATTATATCAGGAGACCCTGTGCAATGAGATGGATGGGGATGGGATGGAAGTGCACACGTCAGGTACCAAGGTGGGTGACCAGAGCACGTGGGCCCATCCCTTCCCAAAGTGTTCCCATTTTAGAAGTCACAGATGAACGAAGCTTAATGATGTCATCCACATTCCCTTGCTATGTGCCCCACTTCCTTACTGGATCAATATTAGCTAAGTGGCTATACTTGTAATCTTATTGGTTGGTTAAAGTTTGACCCACTTTGTATCCACCTCCTGATTTTGTCCTATAAAACATTCTGGAGAAATGACCTCAGTGGCAACACACTTACTTGTAGAACCCCTCTAGTCTCTCAGAAGCTATTCCTAGTTCCCAATAAAAATTTCCTGCTCTTAAAAAGAATACACAAAGTGCAAGATAGTGACAATGAGTAGTGGGGGTTCTGCACTGTCCCCGAGCCACCACAAGACTCCCCAACCCCCAGCGCTTAAACTCGTTTTCTTGTCATAATGCGACAGTACAGGGTTTGATGAGTTCTGAAGCCTATGAGTACGTGAGCTATGACTGTATTTCTTCCAACCCCCCTACCCCAAGGCACTTTCTGGCCTTTCCCTGTCTCTCAGCCCCTAGGACCCTCCCTGCAGTGCATCTGGGAGCCAGCTGTGCCAGCTCTGTTAGGCTTAGGAAAGACGTCAAGCCCTTCAGTATTTACTTTACCCAGAGAACATTAAGGCAGGCAGGCAGGCCTCCATCCCTATGCACCATTTACACAGATGTCAGGTTGGGGATGTGGGTTCATTTTTCATTCTTTAATCTGCAGGTATGAATTAAACCATAACCTGCCTCATTGACACCATGGCATCAATATTTTCTCAGACTGGAACATGGTCTCCCTGTTCTTATCCACCATTTCAAAGTAAACTTCACATATGGCATTTGTCTTATGTCAAAGGAATGCAATTTTGTTTTTCTGGACATATGACTCAATTCAAACATGGGACAAAACTTTGATATTTCAGAGGAGTTTGTGGTGGAGGTAATGCAAGTGCTACCTTCCCTGCAAAACAGGTTAATCCCTTGAGGCAGATTTCTGGAACCTGAGATGTCCCAAGTTTCTCAGATAATTGAGTTCCTTAAATCAAAATATATGTCATACAGACCCACGGGCCATGCTGGCTACTCAGTAAGTCATGTTAAAATAGTAGTCAAACTAATAAGCAAGATGCATGCAAGTTGGGAACATCCGTGACGATACAATTCTCTCCAAAACCCTCAAAAACCAATTATTTAAACACACCCCAGAGTTACCACATGGATGGAGATAAGGAAGGAGGACAGTGGGTGCAAAGTAACAGCTTTCAAGTGGGGGAAATAACAGACAAGCAAAAGCAGAATGAAACGAACAAAAGCTTCCTACACTTACTGGGTGTTTATACTGCTCAAGGCCCACAGCCTAGTGCTTCCTCTCGGTGATGCTACTCAATACCACATCTCCCCTGAGGGGGGCGCTGTGATCATCCCCACGTTGTCATACGAGGATTTGGCCAAACTCACACTGCTATGAAAGGACAGAACTGGGATTCAAATTCACTTTTGTCTGAGTCCAGAGCCTGTGCTCCCTGTAGTAATATGTAATGAGAGCTTATTTTGTGTCAGCAGAGAGAAGAGATTTAAAGTTACATCTTTCAAAACCTAAATGCAGTACAGTTCTGTGAATTTCATGTTTAAATGACTTCTCCACCTTTTAGCCTGCTTTCCTTAGTGCAGGCTCTGAAGTAACCTCCCACTTGGGTACCCTACCTATATCCTTGTTTCTAGTGGCCTACTGATAAGTGGTCTTTTGGGGGGAAATATCATGTGATCTTTCCCCCCAAATTCTCAGTAATTCTTATATATAGCTTGCAATATGGCTCGGATAGTGCACTCCAGACTCTGAGCACTCAGTGAACACATTCCAACTTTCCTTCCTTTCCTGCTGCATTTTTAGAAATTAAGCATCTTAATCACACTTACAGATCAGATGATGTCAGTGCTGGAAGAATGAATCATTTGAATTCTAGTCTTCTCAGCTCTGGGACCCTGGACAAACCATTTTATTTCTCTCATCCTATTTCTTTCTTTTTTTGAGACAGGGTCTCATTATGTAATTCAGCCTGGTCTTGAACACACTATAGCATAGACTGGCCTTGAACTCACAGAAATCAGCTTCCCAAGTGCTGAGATTACATGTGTGTGCCACCAATACCTGATACTTCTCTGATTTTTTCCCTCCCCTCCCCTCCCCTCCCCTTCCCTTCCTATCTTTTGGTCCCGTTCCTATCATTTCATTCCCTTGCCTTCTCT
>PVLD010004867.1:0-38470 GCA_004027595.1 Dinomys branickii | reverse complement strand
AATTATTTGAGACAGGGTCTTGATAAGTTCCCCAGGCTGGGCTCAAACTTGCCATCCTCCTTCCTCAGCCTCCAAGAGTTCTGAGATTACAGGTGTGTGCCACCACACCCAGGTTGTGATTCTCATTTCTTTGTGTATCCCCTTTACCTGGCATTATAGCTTAGATCTGGAGAGTCCCCTCAAAGTTTACGTGTTAAAGGCATGGTCCTCAGCTTGGCACTACTGGGAGGTGGTAGAAACCTTTAAGAAGTGGCCAGACAGTAGGTCATTGGTCACTGAAGGTGTGCCCCTGAAGGAATTGTGAGACTCAGACTCTCCTTTCCTCCCTCTTTCATTCCTAGCCATGAAGTAAATGGGAGGCTCTGTGTATCCTTGACAGAGCACCAAACCCAAAGAGATGGGGCTAACAAGTCATGGATTAAAGCCTCTAAAATTATATAAACTTTTAGAGATTTCCTCTTTATACATTGACTATCTCAGGCATATTTGTTGTAGTAATAGAAAGCTGATTCATACACCTGGTCAGTGTAGGATTAGCAGTGGCGTGTGCCAGAGGCACACAGGATTCTAATAGCAATGTTATTATTAAACTGTGTAGAAACATTTCATCAGTTCTTTAAACTTCAATAAACAACAGATCTGAGCTATTTCACTTGTAATAGCAAGGTAGGAGCAGGATACTAAACGAGGAAAAGATTTTTGTGGGGTAGAAGGAAGGGGAAGCTCTCTTAGAGCACGATGGCTGGTGGAAGGCTGACTGTGACTTACAGAAAGCCCTTTTAGACCTCACTGAGGTCCAGAAAAATCCCATGGAAAAAGTATTGGAATTTTAATGTTAATTTCAATCTACCATTTCTAGTACAATGCATGGAGAAAATAAAGACACTAAGGCATATTTGTAGTTGTGGGGAGCTGATAGGGTCCTAGTCCAGCTAGTATTATGGCTGCAAAACAAAGGCCTCGCCCAGGGCTAAACCCGGGTTTTATTAATTTGTGAAGAGGGAGTGGCTCAGGGATGAGTAACTGTGAGAGTGGGAGAATGTACGTGAGCGGTGTGAGCTGGGCTAAGTAGGAGACCTAAAATCACCTCTGCAATAGTGGAGAGAAGGATATGCAGAAAGAGTAATTGCATAATACTCTTCGAGGCAGTATCTAATGTTTTGGGTGCTTCAGCTTTGATGTGTAATTTTTTATTCCCTAAAAAGTCATCGCCTCTTTTCTTAAGGCTCAGTCTCACCTCAGCTAGACCCATTTGCATTGCTTAAAGCCAACTGAGGAGATAAAGACAACACTGAGCCAGTCTACACACATAAGTATCCAAAAACTGGGCCGGGTTTACCCAAAGGGTCTTCTTCCAAAGGTCTTCTTTCAAAGAGAGCCCTCCAGGTGATTCTCCACAGTGACTGAGAGCACCTGTGAGGAGGATAAAGCTTCCGGAAGGAGAAAGGAGGATATTTAACAAGAAGGAAGAAAGGGGCAGAGACACCCTTCCTCGACATCACCATTTTGGCTAACCTAGGCTGCAGATTAAGCTATGGGCCCGGGAGAATGAAAAACACAATGAGGGGGAGGAAGTTACCTTGGCCTCTTGTGTAAGCTCTCCTTACCTAAAGCATTTTGATCCTTGGGACTTGGGGGAAACTTTCAAGTACCAAGTGCAGAGGAACACACCACTGTCAAATGGTGATGACTTCTGGTATCTCCTGATTCATT
Source organism: Dinomys branickii (assembly GCA_004027595.1). Classification (NCBI taxonomy): domain Eukaryota; kingdom Metazoa; phylum Chordata; class Mammalia; order Rodentia; family Dinomyidae; genus Dinomys; species Dinomys branickii. The sequence goes on along the minus strand of PVLD010004867.1, from coordinate 36,757 downwards.
GGGTTGGCAATCTGGGTGGTTCTTCAGTTGGTGCTCCCTGGGGTCACTCACATAGCTCTTGTCACCTAACAGCTGCCTGGGCTGCTGGGCCTAGTTACTTTAAACTGGAGCCTTAACTGTCTAGTATACTATATGCCTTCTCACCTTCTAGGAAGCCAGGTGGTGCTTCTTCACTGCATGGAGGTTCTGAGTGGTGAGAGCTGAAGCTGTGAATCGTCTTAAGGCCCAGGTGTCATAACATATATGACATACTTCTGCCCAGTTCTCTCTGTCAGTACAAACTGAGAAGGCAGGACAGTAGTACCATATGCCAGAACATAAGGAATGTGGTTCCCTAGGGCCATTACTGAAACAAATCATGCGCAATAGGGATATTGTTTCTACAATTACTACTTCCAGAAAGTTCTGTTCCCACCAGCCTAAGGGTTTTACCTACAAATTATATGGATATTTGAACTTTGGGAGTCACCAGGATAACTAATGGCCCCTGGTCAGTGGGGTTGGTTACTGCCTAAGTAAGGGACAAAGTTAAGCCAGAAATTTTCCAACTCTTTGCTTGTCTCCTCTCTAAAAATCAAGGAGTTGACCTGAAGCTTATATAACCAAAAAGAAGATTATTTGACATCTTAAATTGATTTGTAATCTTAGACGAACGATGTTTTAGAATTGGAAGGATATCTAATCCTAAAGACTCTCCTGTAGCCATAGTAGAACACAGCATACCATGGCCCAGGAGCATATTTTATGATACAAAAAGTACAAGTAATTTTCATCTTGTCTCTTTGGAGAAGAAGGAAAGAGGATTTATTCACTACCCAAAGTACCTTCTTGTTATGGTTCATACATTGTGTCAACTTGGGGAGTCTAGAGGTCTGGCTGAGTGATTCAGCAGGAAGCCAGGGTGCTTTGTACATATCCTGAGCCTGTAGAAGAGGAGGGCATGGAGATTATGTGAGTGCTCCACACCCCCTGGGTGGGGGTAGGCTGTTTACAATGTAAGCGAAGGAAAGAAGCTGCTTGCAGCTATTCCTCCCTCTTGCTGGTGGTTTTTGCTGTGCTCTGCTGCCTTAAACGTTTGCCCTCTGCCAGGTGCCACTCTACCTCTGAGCCAGCCAAGTATGGACCGAAACATCCACAAACTGTAAGCTAAATAAACATCTCCTTCCTTCATTTTGGGTATTGGGTATTTTGTCTCAGCAACAAGAGAAAAGTAACAAAGACAAAATTTGATACCAGAGGAGTGGGGTCATCACTGTGACTATACCTATCATGTGGTTCAAGAGCCTTTGGAAATGGCTTGTGGGAAGAGTTTGGAAAGGTTCAGAGATGTCGCATGAAAGCGATGTGCTAGAATATCTTCAACTGTTCTGTCTGGGAGATTCTGGTTAGAGCTCAGAAGACCAGAAGGCTGATAGAAATTCTGCCAGTAGGGGCTGGGGATATAGCTCAGTGGAATAAGCGCTTGACTAGCAAGCGCAGGGTCCTGAGTTCGATCCCCAGTACTGAAAAAAAAAAAAAAAAAGAAACAGTAATCCAGAAATTCTGCCAGTAAAGACCAGGTTTAGGAGGTTTCTGTTGGGAAGGACTGCATTGGTTGTTTGACCCCAGATGATGTATGTTATGGCTTAGCAGAAAGTTTGTCTGCATTTTGCTTGTGTTCAGAGACTTTGCCTAAGACTGAGATTACGGGTGGCAGCGTACTGATTAATCTGGTAAAAGAAATTTCAAGAAAGTTGAACATTGGGGAAATGGCGTGGCTATTGCTGGGGGCTTTTAGCCAGTTTTATATTGAGAATCAAGAGCAAAGAGCCCAGTAGGATGATTTAAAATGTAAGTTTGGCCAGAAAGGAAGCTCCAGTAAAACTGTGTACTGCAAAGATAAGGCTGAGGTGATCTCTATTGCTGAGAAGGAGCAAGTGAATGAAGATGGTGCAAGGGTATCACAAGAAGCAGCAAGTCTCCATCCTTTGCAGCCTCAAAACTGTAAGGGTGAGAGACCTTGCCTGGAGAAGGAAGTCGCAGAGTGCATGTTCCAGAATGGCGGCAGTGGTGGCTGCACTAGGTTCCAGCATGGAGGCAGCATAGAGAATTTGCTCCTCAGAATTGGATTTACAGTGCCTGGCAATCCAGGCACTCGACCCCTATGGCCAAGAGGGGGTAAAGTTTGGCTATTGCTCTAGGTAGCAGCAGACCTTGGCATCATCCACGTGGCCCTGGCTTTGGGTACATGGAGAATGCAAGAGTTCTGAGGTTATAGAGGCTTCGACTCAGATTTCAGAAGGCCTGGGAGGCCAGGCAGTGTGTTCCTGAGAGGACAATATGTGAAGCTGTGAGTGTGAAGCAAAAGGTGCACTGGAGACCTCAAAAGTTTAGAAAAGACAGGACCATGGATCATCTGAGGAAAGCTGCAAAGTGGGAGCAAAGTGGGCCTAAGAGAGAAGCTGTGGGGGCTGTAACCACCAGAAGTGCCAAAGGGGTGAACTCACACAAGCCCTTTAGAACTCACAATGTGCCACACATTGCTTCAGATACTGCATGTGGAATTACAGGACATGATGTTAGCCCTGCTGGATTTTGGACTTGCTGTGGTCCCAATGCTCTATATTCCCCTGTTGGTACCTTTTGGAATGGTAATGTTTATTTTGTGCCATTGAATGTTGGAAGAGTTTAACTTTTCATTTGTACAGGGGAGCTTGTAACTAAAGAGTTTGCCTTAGATCTGGGAGGAGACTTGGACCTCGGACTTTTCAGCAATGCTAAAACTGTTAGGACTTTGGCAGTTCTTGCAGATGGACTAAATGACTTTTGCATAAAGGGATGAGTCTTTTGGGGGCAAAATGTTATGGTTCTATTGTAATATAATATCTTTGTATATGGAAACTGGTTTAAAGAAATGTGTCTGGTTGCCAAGTTGACAAGGGGTGGATTGTTATGGTTGATACATTGTGTCAACTTGGGGAGTCTAGAGGTCTGGCTGAGTGATGTGTCTGGTTGCCAAGTTGACAAGGGGTGGATTGTTATGGTTGATACATTGTGTCAACTTGGGGAGTCTAGAGGTCTGGCTGAGTGATTCAGCAGGAAGCCAGGGTGATTACTTTGTATTCATCCTGAGCCTGTGGAGGAGGAGGGCATGGAGATTATGTGAGTGCTCCACATCCCCTGGGTGGGGGTAGCCTATTTACAATATAAGGGAAGGAAAGAGGCTGTTTGCAGCCATTCTTCTTTTTTGCTGGTTGTTCTTGCTGTGCTCTGCTGCCATGAATGTTTGCCCTCTGCCATGTGCCACTCTGCCTCTGAGCCAGCCAAGTATGGACTGAAACCTCCCCAAACTGTAAGCTAAATAAATGTTTCCTTCCTTCATTTTGGGCATTGGGTATTTTGTCTCAGCAATGAGAGAAGAATAACTAAGACCCCTCTGTATCAGTTACTCTGGTGCTCCTGCTTGATTGTGTCAATTTGATTGGCTTGGGAGCTGCCCAGGGCATTAGGACAGCACACTTCTGGGTGTGTCTGGCAGGGCTGTAGAAGCATGGCCTGGAGAGTCTGTGTCAGGTCCACATTCCTGCCCCTCTGGCACTATTCTCCTGCTCCACTTTCCAGTGACCAGGAGCTAAGCAGCTTTGTTCTGCTGTGCCCTTGTGCCGTGAAGTGTCTGCCTTAGAGACTGCCGGCCATGGACTGAATACCCAGAAACTGTGAGCCAAATAACTTTTGGGTGTTGGGTATTGTGTCCCAGCAACAGGAAAGCTGACAAATACAGACACTCTTTCCCACCTTGAAACTGCTCCTCCAGTCTTTCTCCTTAAGCCCATTCTGGCTTTTCTTCTGGGTCTGGATTTTATAGTCCCAGACCTTGGACATTCCTCTTCTCTTCCCTCTCTCTTTGGTTCTCCACATGCACTTCTGCTCTCTGGAAGACTCTTTCAGCTCTCTCTGTTGGAATCCCCCTTCTGAATCCTTCTCATCACTGTTCAGTTGGTGACATTTGATGCTGTACAATTCTTTATCATGGGGCTGCCCTGTATATGGAAGATACCCAGTAGTAACTCTGACCCCCATCTCTTATATGCCGGTAGATACTCCCTAGCAATAATAACCCAGAATGTCTTCAGATGTCATCAGGTGTCCCCCAGGAGACACTTGGGGGACATTCGCAGTGGAAAAGGCCACTATGCCAGTCTATATAATAAAGGCACTGGGACAGTAGGAGGGGTGCTCAATGTTGGTTTCCAATGAGTCAAAAATATACCTGTTCTTAATAACATGTGTCTCTTAAAGAGTCATGGTTGAGCAGTGTAGTCAGGAGAGGAAAAATGTCTCCACCGTGAGTTAAATTACTTGTGCTGTGCTCCCTCCTGAGAGAAACGGAAGGAGCTAGCAGGAGTAACTGTAGTGCTGTGGAGCCCACCGTGAGTTCAGGTTTGAGATCTGCCACTTGTTATCAGATTCCACAGGTCTAGGCTGGAGTCTGAGTAGTTTCACAGACTGTGCATGTTTTCCCCATGTGTGCATGTGCTTAAGAACTGCATTAGTGTTCCTTTGCCTGTGGTCCAGGACCACCTTGGATATTGGTCAAAATGTAGAGATCTGCATCCTGATTACTATTTAATAAACTGGAATCTGTCAAATTGAGGGCCTAGAGATTTTTGTTTTAAAGACATCCTAACTTTTGGTTACAATAAGGACAATAAAAAAGTTAGAGATTATTTCTAGATAACAGAAAAAAAGAAGCTTTCCAGTTTTTTTTTTTCATACTGGTGACATGGTATTATTATTACTATGCCCATTTGAAAGATGAAGAAACTGAGGCTCACAGTATTTGTGTGACTTTCTTCCAGGCCTGGTACGTTTGGAAAGCCAGGGTCCAACCCAAGAAGTTTGGCTGCAGAGCCTTAGTCCCTAACCATTGTACATTCTGCTTCCCTTTGGAATACTGACTTCTGGGAGCATTGAGATTTGAATGATTTCTGACTTCGGACACCTTGCAAATTTTCAGATTAATTACATTTTTCCAAACAATTTGCTTGTACCTGTAAACAGTGATGGCATTGTGAAAAAGCAATTTTGGAAGTGGTGCTAGGGCAAAAGATGCATTCAATGAAATCAATACGAGAAGAACTTGGCTTCTAACTATGAGCAGCCTTTTTATTAAGCGTCTTTCCCTAGGCTATCATGGCTAATTCATTGCCATATTTCATTAGAGAAACTAACTACAAGGTTATAAGTAAGTACTTTTCCATCAGAAGGAACAGTTGATTGGAAGTTTGATGATGAATGTTTCTGATTTAATGCTGATGGATTGTGCATTCTGAGAAAGCACATGGAGTTTTGTACCCCCCTTTCCTCTTTTCTTCTCTCCTAGCGGGCTGTTTCAGCAGATACAGAAGGGGCATTTGTCTTGGTTCTCTTTATTAATGTTTTATCTGTTCAGGATAAATCACAAAGAATGTACAACAGTCTGAACATTTGCAAGGAGAGTTCGCAAAATTAAGTCAAATTTAGAAATAATTTGGTTACATCATGTCTAGTATTACTGACAATATTCAGACAATGTAATTCCTATTACACCTGCTTATAGAAGAAAAAACCATTCAGTCAGTAACCCTAAATTAAATTAACATTTTTAGTGTATATAATTTGTTGCTCAGAATGAAATATAATTATCATTTAGGGAGAGCCATATGGAAAGCATTACCAGCCTTCACTAAGTCTTGGGTTTTAATAGTGATCCGTGACTCAAAATACTTTATCCAAACAGGTTGTAAATTCTGAGTAGGGCAAGATGCATTTCAGTCATTTTTATATTGATTCTGAATGAGGAATTCATTGTCTTTACAAATTATAATGAACTAGAGAGCAATTTCCCACTAAACAAATCAAGGAAACTGAAAAATTAGTTCTCTGGGAGCTGTTTTCTACGTCCTATTTTAAATCTCTCTCTCTCTCTCTCTCTCTCTCTCTCTCTCTCTCTCTGGGATCTGGGATGGTTTTATTATTCTCAATGTGTGTACTAATAGACATCTGTATTGCCAAAATAATTTTCTTCCTCTTCTTTAAAGTGGAAAGTGAACTCTGAAAAATGTTAACTGTTCAATATAATTTCATTCCAGGGAAGTCTGGAGCCTGCGATGAGAGCTCACATTTAAGAACCTCAGTTAATATTTAGAACATTGTCTCCCTCAGCTACTGCATTTCTCTCTCAAAGATGTTTTTGGGGACCCACAACTGTGAGTCATGGGAAGGGCAAAGACTTACTTCACTTGCACCTTGTGGGTGCTCAAATGCCTTCAAAATTCATGGGCCTGTTCAATTAATCTAAGATTTAGATGTATATAAATAATCTTGTAGGATAGAGAGGAAATGGAATAATACAGAACTCCATTGAAAACCAAAACAGAGAGAAAAAAATCAAGGCCAGAACATTAAAAAAAAAAAGTTTGCTTTGCCTTCTCAAAATCTCTTTCTCCTGTCTTCCTTTTTTGTCCTTTATGCAAATATGTGGGGAGGTTCTTACATGATATGTGCTGATATTTCTCATTCAACCAATCCAGCGAGCTTTTGATTGACTGTAAAGATTAACTTGGTCTCTGTTTAGTTTATCTGGACCTAGGACTTCGTGTGCAATGCTTATTTTTGTGGCTATTGACACAATGGAAATTTCTGGCTTTGTTTCACAATGTCTGACTTATAAAAATGAATTGAGAACTTACTCTCTGATGGGCTGCAGTTTCTCTGAGGAAGAGGAGCTGGTGGACACTAAGAACAAAACACCCTCAGGTTGAAGAAGAATTTGTCCAGAGGATCTCGGGTAGAAGTTTATTGAATTTTAAAGGGCTTTTCTGAGGTTGCTGTGGTATTTCTCTAAGGTCATCCAATTGGCAGGATTTGCACTTGGGCTGGCCACTGGTCATTGGAATATTTCAACTCCTTGGTTCCCAAGATGGGATAAATCAATTGACAGATGTAGGACACGAAACTACCCGCCAAGTGACCTATCTCCCATGGACTTGTCCTCTTTTGTAGTCTGAAAACAGTCTTATTTCACTTCATTTTAACACTTTAAAGTTGGATTAAGAAGACAGAAAGCCAAGAAGAATTTTTATAAGGGACATAAGTAATTGTCACCATGTAAACGTTTTCTGTACTGTTTCCCTACTAAAACCAATCCTACCAATGTATGTCAAAATGAACACATACAGATTTCTTCAATTAAATGGTGAAAGTTGTCTGTATACCAAGGATAGCTAAATCCAAAGCCAAGTCAGAGACAGTCACAGACATCATCTGTAGAGCCATGCTGGTACAAAGTTCTATCCCAGACATAAACCCGAAAGTCATAGTTTCAACCAAGCATAGACAAGGCTGGGTAATAGCAGAATCTTGCACAGGGGTTCCAAGGGGGTTCAAACACAGATCATGAGAAAATTCATGATAGATCTTCACAGGGTTGGCAGAAAAGGACATTTTGTTTCTTTTCCTTGTTCCCTTATGGGTAGTATTTCAATCATAAAAGTTTTTTTCTAAATAAAAAATATATCTAAGTACATAATCATGAAATACATATTTTGGAGAATAGCTCCAGAGTGAGGCTTGGGAATAAAGACTTTTATTTTGGGTCACTTGATCCCCCCTTTCTATATTTTAAGCACAGTTCAGATGGTTTGTGCTTACAATGGTCAATTTTGCATGGCTACATCTTGTAATCAGAGCAACTACTTTGAAGACAACAATATGCAATGCATTGACCATTGTTAATTACTTATTATCCTGTTTTGAAATGGTATCATTGTTTTATTTCTTTTTTATCTTTCTCTCTTTAAAATTATAAAAGAACAACAGAAAAGTATTTGATATTTCTTTCTTGGGGAGGCACAGATTTGTGATGTACACGATTGCAAAATAGTCCAGCGAGTCTATCTTATTCCCTCTATGTTTACATATAAAATGCTTAAATCAAGCCTATTATGTAGCAAATATTAAAAATATACTTATTGTTGTAATTATTGTGAGGAATAAATGCGATGATATTTGTAAATCTTTTAGCAGAATGCCTGTCACATAATACATGCTTAATAGATGGTACTGATATAGATAAAATTATCATTTTTATAATAAATATATAATATCATCATTGATCTTTGCTTGACACATTCCCTACTCCTCCCCTAAAACCTCAACTTCATTTCATTCTCAATAAAAAACTGAAAGCAGAAGTTCCAAGTGACGCAGCTTTTTTCCTGCTAGGCATCTTTCCCAGAGGGTTAAAGACAGCATATTATAGGGATACATGCACACCCGTGTTGACAGCAGTGCAATTTCCAATAGGTAAATCTTGGGAGCAGCCTGTATGTCCATCCACAGATGGATGGATCAAGAAAACTAGGTACTTACCCACAATGGAGCATAAAGATATACCTGAGTCATCTGGAGGGAAATGTATAGAGCTGGAGACCGTAATGTTGAGTGAACTACGTCAGACACACAATCTCAAACCACATGTTTCTCTCATATGAGAGACGTAAACTGTAGATAAAGAGAAAAATAAAAGCTAGATAATACAAAGCAGGGAGCTAAATCTTCCTCAAAGGGGAAGAGGATCAAGAGATCAAGGGAAGGGAGAGAGAGGAAAGGGGATGAGAAGGGAATTGAGATGTGATATGTACGTATACCGACTCCTCACAAGGAATGCAAACATTATGTATTGCAAACATGTACTAAGAAAAAAGTTAAAAAGTTTTCCCCTTGCCCCAAATAATTATTCTATCTTCTATGGCACTGTGGTATTTACATATTACATGTACTTATTTTATTGTAGAATAGTGCTTTGCTTGTTGTGATGTCCATTTTCATAGGCCACAGCTTCCTTCAAGGCCAGGGTCGTGCTGTCTTCAGTGTAAGACTTCCACCAGGCCGCACTTCAGTGTCAGCCACATGGTAGGTGCTCAACAGACATTTGTTAATCCGAACCAAAAACCACTCTATTGAGAGACAAATATGGCCAGAGAAGATGGGAATGTAGAAAATGTTTTTCTTTGAAAGAAAAAGTCTCAGGGGCTGACTGCTCACAGCAATGAGTGCCAGCAGCCATGTATGAGCACCTCGGGCTGGGTGCAACCCAAACGCTAGAGAGGAGCCCAGCCTCCTCCCGTGTCTCAGCAGCTGCAGAACAGATGGGAATAAGTGTGGCTCAGTGTCACTGCCACTAGGCCGAGGAAAGGGGCCCGGCCTTAGAGGGGAGAGCATGGTTTCTGCCAGGTGCTTATTAGCAAATGTAATGTTCTTTAAAGCTCAATTCCACTAAACCAAGGTAACGTGATGTGAGCTTTGGTGGTCACCGGGGAAAAGAAGGGTCTAAAATAATCTACACCTGACCTTTGTGACTATGAAGCTGAGATGTAAGCCATCTTGCCTAAAGATGTCCTTTCACATTTCCCAAGGGCTTGCATTTTCTTCAACCCACAAAGTGACATATTTGCAACAAATGTAGTCAGAGTGGCAGGAAGGATCCGAGCAGACAGCTTTGGTCCAGAAACTGTCCCTTGATGGGGCCAAGTCTGCAGCCGTGCAATGGTTTGGTACCAAGCCACTGCCACGCAAGTAAAATCCCAAGCAGCTGTGTATGCCCCGCCCCTGCAAGTCTCCAGGCAGAATAAGCAACCTCCATCTCTACTGCTGGGCTGCAGGAACCATCCCTCCTCCATTCCACTTCCTCCTGGGCCCCATCCCCAGTACCAAAACAAAGGGTAGCTTTCCCTCCTTCTCTCACTGGTGGCCTCACTCAAGCATCGATTTCACATCACACAGGATGCAAACCCAGCACAGTGTGAAGTGAAGTGACACAGAAAGCTGAAGAAGAGGGTATCTTCCAGGAACTCCATCTTGCTGATGACAGCAACTGTAAATGCATTGCAACACAGTTGTGATTTGTTCCTAAAGAAAAGCATGCTCAAATTATAATTGATGGGGGTAAGAAGAGTAATTGTGTTCAACTTTCTTGATAAATTACTAAGATGAGGGTATTTTGTCCAAAGGGGGACACAGGAGGACACTGGCACCAAGTATGAATTCTAGAAAAGTTTTTCAATGTCAGAGTAGACTTTAAAAACTGTTCAAAGTAATATCAGTTATATGATAGAGCTTTCCCTTATGAGGGGTTGGGGTATGAGTGGCTTGTGGGATTTTAATGGCATTGGCTTGGCACCATCGTAATCTTAACTGCCTCCAGGTAGGAAATTCTTGCACTTGCATGTCTAATAATCCAGAAAAATGTTCCTGCGTGAAAAGCTAATGGTTAGTCCAGAGATGTAGCTTAGTAGGCACATTACCTAACTGGCAAGCACAAGGTCCTGAGTTCGATTCCTGATATAAAAAAAAAAAAAGGCTGCCCTGCTCATTCCTGGAATATATCAGCAGAAAGTACATCTAAGCTTGACATCACAGGTACATGCATCTTAGGGAGCCATTTGTGCTCATTCTTGGAAGTTGCTGCCTGCACTGTAAAAAATATAGAAGCTTGTGGCTAGGGCAAAGGAAATTCAAGAAAGCCAACAGGAAGAATGAGTTGTTTTACTCTCTCAACAGAAATTCGGCCTGGGAAGTGAGGGCTATAGAGAATGATCTATGGACAGAAGAGTTTGTGGACATTGTCTAAGCTCTGGGTGGTCTCAAACTATAATGGTTTATGAAAGTTGTACATTCTTGTGCCTTCCTGACATTCAGACTCAGCACATGTTATGATTTAGATCTAAAATGTGCCCTCAAAGTCTCGTGTGTTCAGAGGCGGGGCTTTGGGGATGGCACTGAATGATGGGGGCAGAATACTCACTAGTGGATTAATCCACTGATGAGTTTCTTGCTAACTGTGCTGTCAGAAGGTGGGGCTGGGTTGGAGTTGGGTCACTGGAGGTGCGACCTGCAAGAGTGTATTCTTGCCCTGAGCTCCTCCTTGCTTCCTCTGCTTCCTGGTCACCATGAGTTGAGCAGCTCTCCTCCACCAGGCCCTTCTACCCTGCTCTTTCTGTCTTGGAGTCAACATACCATGGACTGAGCCCTCTGAAACCATGACTCAAAATAAAACTCTCCTCCTTTAAATTGTGGGTGTCTGTATTCTGTCCCAGTAACAGGAAAGAGACTAACATAGCACATCTCTGTATCTTTCAGTGTCTTTAGGTTGTAGCATTTTTCCAAGACAAACATAGACTCTTCCTGACTTACAGTGGTTCAAATTGTGGTGTATATGAATATTTTTCTTCTTTACTTTACAGTGGTATAAAACAGACAAACATTTTGTAGAAACTGTATTTTAGATGTTAGATTTTAATCTATTCAATAAATTACATGAAGTAGTCAACAATGTGTTATAAAATAGGGTTTGTGGAAGATCATTTTACTCATCTGTAAGCTAATGTAAGTATTTTGAGCATATTTAAGTAGTCTAGGCTAAACTATTATATTTCATAGGTTAGATATGTGAAATACATTTTCAACTTGTCATATTTTTAATGTATGATGGGTTTACTGTTTTATGACACTATTGTAAGTCCAGGAGTATCCATGTAACAATCATCTCTCACTGAAATATGCTGATACATGATGATGTTACCATGTCTTCATTTTCTTTCTTTATCTCATTAAAAAGATTGTTCTCTTTACTGGGAAGATAGAGAGGTGGGTAGGAAGGGATGGGACACTGGGAAGCAGTGAGTGGGAACGGATGAAGAAGACAAATAGACAAAAATTCCATGTTGCCACAAATCGTATGCAGAACCTTACAAGCATGAGTATTTGAAGAGGTTTTATCCATTAAGAGTAAACACTAAAAGTATGAATAATATAAATCCAACAATCAAAACTTAATACAATCTATAGGTACAATGAAACTGTCTAGCCATCGCACATGGTTGGCAAACTTTTTCTTGAGGAAGTTTACATAGTAAACTGGCTTGTGGGTCCTAGAATCTGTGTCTCAACTACTCAACTGTGACACCAAGTCTCAAAAGCAACCACAGCCAACACATGACAAAGAAATGTAGTGAGGTTTGGCTTTTTGGCAATAGATTGCAAATCAGCGCAAGATAAAGTAATAACTGCTGTTCTACTAGTTTAGCACATCTTTTGATCCAAAGGAGGAAAGTTTAGGACACATTTCCCATGACCTTACCAATGTTCACAGGCCATGATTTTGTGCTAAATCAAGAAATTTCACCTTTTTCCTGAGATAGAAACTTTGGGACATGCATGACCCCCCAACTTCTCACTAATTTTATATATTTAGATCTTATTTGTTTAAGGATGCAACTTTGTGTTTCAAGAGAACCAAAGGCCACTGGATTTGGGGCCTTTGCCTAGAACGCAACGACCTTTTGGACCTCCTCCACAAATTCACCTGTGAACCAGGGGAAATGACATACAGTGGGCCCAGATGACTCACTTCTACTTTTTCTCCTGCCAGGCTTCTCCTTATCTTGTTAGAAACCCTACTCTTCATGGGACATTTGGTTCATTCAGTCTTAAGGTCAGTGACATCCTCGGTCAGCCAGTGAGTTACAGACCTAGTTTGCAAATGGATAAAATCAGGGCAAAATGTTAAGAGAACTTCCCTTTAGGGGATCCCATACTGGGCATATTTCAGACACTTTGAGGGCTGTATCTCTGGTCTTTGTTTTTCCCTTAGCAGAGATGTACAGTAATAACAGAATGACAGATAGTTAGACAGGTCAGGTAGGTCAAAGTAAAATCACCACATTGTAAAGATAATCTCTCTGGAGCACAAATATTTCCAAGCTACAGCACTGGCCTATTTATTTAAAATACTACTAGATAAAGTAAAGCTTCTGCATAAGAAAAGGACCCGTAAAGGCACTCAAAGGTGATTTGAATAGGATTTGGGGACTCTGACAAGTTTTAAGGGTCCCTGTGAGTCTGGTGAGACGTTGCAAAACAGGATTTTTTTAAACTACCATGAGACTCACAGTGAAGACAAAGTTGGGTAGTATCAGCCCAAGAACCTGACAGTTACCATAGCAAGAAAGGGAAATTTGACAGATGGAATCCTTTCACGATAATCTCAACAATGTAATCTGTAAGTGCAAGTGAAGCCCAACCTTAGAGAGTGTGTGCCAAGTTTAGGGGTGGCCAGAGGACGTGCTGGTCCAGGACGCCTGTAAGTCATACTTTTGTTTTTCCATGAGTTTTCTGCCTCTAAAGAAGAGCCGGAAACATTTGTCCAGATTACATTTTGTAAAATCTTACCTAATCTTCAGAAATAGGAAGAGATGGTGAGAAATAAACATCTATTGTTAGAAAGTGTTGGAATATTGTACAAATTTTTCCACTGGCCCAAATCCTTTGCCCTATCAGCTTTTGAAATTTCTTTTCTCTATTCTTTTAGCCCTGTTCTTTTTCCAAGTAAAATTTTTACATGTAGCAAAATAAGTACTCAAAATGTGTTGGGTTTGGTGACTTTTTCAACGAAATGGGAACACGAAATTAGCTAGCACCAACATAAAAAATATTACTAGCACCTCAGAAATTTCCCTTGGGGCCTCTTCCCTCATTCCACCCACTTTCTTAACACCATAGGTTACTTTCTACTGAAGGTGATTTTCCCAACCTTTCCCTAAGGATTTGGCAATGTCTGAAGACCCTGCTGGGTTCCACAACTGGAGAGTGGGTGCTACTGGCATCTAATGTGATGGGGATGTGGGTAAACATACTTAAAAGTACAGCAGAGCCTTCTATAACAAAAGGTACCTGCTCCCAAATGTCACTAATGCCAGTGTTGAGAAGTCCTGCTCCATGTAAAAGGGACCAGGCACTATGTCTTCTTTTGTGACTGGCTTCATTTGCTCTCCATGGTACCTGTTTCCATGTGACCCTTCAGTTACTAAATAACTAAAGAGGAGCCAGTGATGTAGCTCAGAAGCACAGGGCCTGTCTGGCAAGTGGGAGGTCATGAGTTCAATTATTGGTACCAAAAAAAAAAAAAAGCTAAACTAAAGGAGATGCCATATTAGCTTGTTGTCATCCAAATTTTATATCTGTTCTTACGGAAAACTGTGTTACAGTGATGTCTTAGGTCAGGGCTTCTCAACCTTGGCCCTATGGACATTTTGAGCCATTGGTTTCTATGTGGGGCCTATTTTGAGTACTGTGGGACATTTAGCAACAACTCTTGTCTTTTACTCACTAGATACCAGTAGGACCACTCCCTCCCTCATTTATGACAATCAAAACTGTCTCCAGACATTGCTAAATGCCACTGTGAAAGGCAGAAAAAATTGTTCCTGGTCAAAAACTAGTATACACTAGGACACATTCCTTTACCAAGCAAAATCTTCCAGTATTCATCTATTAATAGTCCAGTTTAAATAAATTCTTGGTCTTAGAATGCAGGCAGAGGACATCTTTGGTATTTCTTCTGTTTAAGACACAAGGCAGATTTAGGATCTGGAATAAAAGTAACAGTGAAATTGTCTGAAGATCAGACTGTGAGCATCTAAGACCTGGCTCTTAAGTTCTGTTCTCTAGCATGGGCCTTGGGAGTGTTTAGAGGTGAGCTGTTGAAGATGAACTGTTCATTTCAAAGCCTCCATTCTAGCATGGACACAGTTTAAATCAGGGACAGCTGGAGACTGCTATCTGAGGGCATTTCCCTTTGGGTTAATGTTTTGGCAGATAATGTTTCTATTATGCTTGAATATTCCGTCCCAGGATCATGGGTCTTAAGCCCAAAGCTCTTGAGCATCATAGCGCTGGAGGGAAATCAGCTCTTGGTAGATAGGGAAGGAAACAGCCACACTTTGTTGAACACTTACTATCTTCCTGGGACTGTGCTAATCAGTCTACATGCTCATCTTTCTTAATCCTCACAAGAATCTAGTGGGGGTAAATAATATTACTTGTGGCTTATTAATGGGAGAACTGGGGCTAAATAATTTAACTAGGGCCAAATAACTAGTACCTGGTAGAGCTTGTGTTTGAGCCCAAGTGTGGAGGGCGAAAGGAGGCTGGAGACTCTGGCTGTTCTCCCTGCGGTAAGTAGGGCTGATTTCCCCCATCCTGGAATCTTGCCTGGTTCTGTGACTAGTTTTGTGGGTAAGGCAGGTCTTCAGAGAGCTGCATCTCTACTTTTACTTGTTTTAGAACGTGCCCTCATATTCAGGGTGGTAAGACACCATGTTAAAAGGTAGATTCTTTTGAGGCTCTCATATTGGAGGTGGGTATTAGGGAAAAGAGAGACAGAGAGGGGGGAGGGAAGATAGGAAGGGAAGATAGGGAGGGAAGAGAAACAGAAGGAGAGAGAGTGAGAATGAAAAAACATGAATGGGGACAGCAATGGGCCAAAAATGTGAAGGAACTCTTCTTGGACCCTCCAGCCCAAGGGCTCCCTAGCTGCAAGAGGCTGAATGAATGACCCCTGTAGACCCATGCAGAGTTGTAGTATCATCCTGCTGAGCTCTGTCCACCAGCAGAATTATGAAGAAATAAGGTGGTGGTTGTTCTAAGTCAGTAAGTTCTGGGGTAGGTTGTTACACAGTATTAGACAGACACATCTGTAAGTCTGCTTGATTCCAAAATACCAGGCAGGTTCCAGGAAGCTGAGAGGGTCAGGATCAAGGTCAGGAGAACTGACTTTGTCCTACCATCATCTCCCCCTGAGGGGAATGGGCTGTGCTGTCTCCCAGGCCTTGGATTCTAGAAGCTTGGCTCACAGCTCGAGGACTCAAAGATCCTCTCAGTAAGGACACTCCTAAAACTCTAGGCTGTGAAGCACTGCCAGGATTCTAGATGCGTTTCTCTGCTTCACGAGACTCCAGTTCAGGGAGCCCCAAAAGGCTCATCTTTGAGGGTATCTCAGGAATCCACTAACAATTGTATACTGAACTCTTACCAGACAAAGCTAATATTTCCTAACCAAGGGAAGCAATGTCATATGAACACACTTGAATAATTATAGTTATTATTTATTTTACAGTTACCTTTCATTTCTGGCAAGTAATGCTGGCTTTCCATGTGCCAAAGGTAGAAATTTTAAGGCAACTATAATTTAGAACAGTGAATTTATTTTTAAAATATTAGTAAATAATAACACTATTGTGCTATGAAAACATGGATAAAATAGTGAAAACGATAGATGAATGACTAAAATTTGGGAAATAGTCAAAGAGACAAAAGGAGATAAAATACATGCATGAACCATCTTCCTATCTTTCTTTTTGACCTGGTTATTTGCACCCAGAGCTGACACTCTCTAAGAATCACACAGGAGGTATACTCAGCACATGAATCATGACTCAAGGCAGAAATGGCAGAAGTATATGCAGAGAGGTTATGCAATATTAGAAGTTCCACTTGGAAAGAAGCAGGCTTAGGTGGAAGTGTTATGTTTCACTTGGAAAGCCTGAATGATAATTAATGTGACAGGTCCGGCTGCAAAGGTAGAAGAGCCCAGGGGAAGGGCTGAGCCAGAAGTCAACGTGAAGGCTCTGATGACATGGGCAAGGCCATGCTGATTGGTTTGTAGATGCCACTGCTACACCGTGCCTTTGTCACTGCACTTCAGAAATTTATCCTGGACACTACAGCTATCAGCCTGCAAGTGCATGGGGATTCATGTCTTTCCTCTATACAGTAATATAAGAATAGAAATCAGTCTGTGTGTATTCCCATCAGGCTCTTTGTGGCAGTTACTCTTAGGGTGGCAATAGATTATACATTCACTTCTTGATGTTTGGACTGTACAGCGTGCATGCATTACATTTCTAGACAGAAAAAGTTTAAAAGATAAGTGAAATTAGGGTTAGGGAAACAGAAAATTGGGGTGGTTACAAATTGAGCTCTAGCTGGGAGTAGTGGTGCATGCATAAAGATGTCTCAAAAAAAAAAAAACCCACATGAAGAATTGAGTAATCCAGAATAATCCAGGATTGAATTTCAGCCCTGCTACTTCCTACATGGACTATCTAATTAACCTCTCCAAGGCTCAGTTTCCTTGTCTCAGAAATGGGGAAATTGGTCCCCACTGCACAAAGCTGTTGTACTGTGTAAGATATTCCCCAGTAGTCATTTGCACGATGGCAACATAAGAAGGATCCAATAAATTGAAGTATTATTAAATTAACTAAATACCATCATACACTTAAACTATTACACAAATGGTGGATATTATTAATCATAATGGTAACAATAATAATTATGTTTCAGTAATGTCTGACTTTTCACCATAAGTGTGTATTACTTTGTGAGCTGGAAAACACTAGTTGTTCATCTAAAATAGTTTATGCACTTAAAACAATTATTGTCATCGCTATGAGGGCTAATCTCACGTGTCAGCTTGGCTGGGCTATGGGATCCAGTTGTTGATTGGATGCTAGTCCAGATATTGCTGTGGAGGCATATTTTGATGTGATTAACATTTAAATGTGCAGAATTGGAGTAAAGCATATTTCCTCCATGAAGTGGCTGGGCCTCAATCTATCAGCTCCAGGCCTTATGAGAAAGGCCCAAAGGCTCCTGAGGAAGACATTCTGCTTCTAGTTTCCCTGTAAATGCAACACTGAAGCATCAGCTCCCTTTGGAATACCCAGCCTAGCCAGATTTCCAAGCTGCCAGCTCCATATTTGGCTGAGTAGATCCCTCAAAACAGATCTCCCTGTGTTTTTCTTTCTCTTTTCTTATGGATTCTTATTTCTCTGGACAAATCTAATAGAACAACCAATAAACAAACACACACATAACATGCAAAGGTCCTCACACAAGAGCAGTCCACATCAGATAGGATCAGGAGTATTATCTTCTGTTTTTGGGTGAGGATGCTGAAGCACACAAAAGCCCACTAACTAATTCACAGTCGGTGATTTGTTCACAATACAGTGAGACAGGAAGCTCTGGGGGCTCATTCTTGTGCCTGCAGCACCCTTAACATGGCACCTCAACCACACCATCCTCCTACTCAGTTAGTATCTAGCACCAGAGAGCTTACACACACACAAGCCACAGGTTAGGGGGTTACACTCTCACAGGAGGCTTCTGCACACACACTGAGCTCATTTTAGCACTTCAGTCTGAGTATGACCCACACATCTCTTCCTCCTCACAGAACCTGGTCCTTGGAAATTCAGCATCAATCTATCTGACTATCTGTCTATCCATCTATCTATCTATCTACCCATTTATCTATTCTGAACTCTCCAAGAGGTATACTGGTCATGCGTTTAGGCCTCAAGAAAAGTTGGCTATGTAAGAGGGAGGTTGAGTGCAGAAGCAGATTGTGTGTTTATATGCCTAATTTTTCTACTGTTTTGCCTGTAAGACAGAGGGAATGGAGAAGCCATAGTCTTTCAGTGTTAAAGACTTCAAAAATTTCCAATTCTCAATTCTTTCCTCTGTTCTTACTTTACCTCAAGGCCCAACAGGAGCTGGATTAGAACTTTTGGGGATAGGGTAAGCAAGATCGTTTATTTTAGGTTGATAGGAGACTTACTCTGGAGTTCAGCATTACGTTATGGCAAAGGCCCTCCATTATCTTTCAGATTTCAAGGTCATTGAACAGATTAGAAATACCTACACACAAGTTTGTGTTTGAGCTCCACACGATAGTGGAGTTAAGCAAAGACAGTTTCCTAGAATATATATTATAATGCTAAGATTCAAATAGATAAAGTGCTCTAGGCAAATGAGATGTCAGATTGGTGTATGACTATTGTGTAGCCAAGACTTTCTTTTGGACACTACACTGTGTCTTTCATTCAGTAAATAAATACTTTATTTAAAAAACCATAACCTTTATCATAAGCTTAATGCAGTGGTGCACAGAACAGACACGACACCAGCTTTTATGGACCTTGCATTGTCCAGGGCTCTTTTTATGAAACCACTGATGTCAGTGGTTCTTTACCAGGGGAGATTTTTCCCCTGAGAAGACCTTTATAAGTCTGAAGGCATTTTTTGGTTATTCTAACTAGGAGAGAGAAATACCACTGCTCTATAGCGGGTAGAAGTGGGGACCGTGGGACAGTTCTCTTCAGCCAAGAATTATCCAGCCCAAGAAGTCAGCCGTGTTAAGGCTGAGAAACCTTGAGCTCAATCACCTACTTCTTCCAATTTATGTATAAAGAATAGAATTTAACACCTATTTTAAATAAAGAGACTCCAGTACACATACTGTTGGTTCTATCATGTAGAAACTATTTGGTAAATTGGAACAGGAAGTTGAAAAGGTTTCTCCCAAAGAAAAATGTTAAAGACACTAACAGAAAATAAGAGAGATTTTTCCAGCTACAGTCACAATACTGTCTACTGTGGTTTTGTCTTTCTGTGTGTGCCCACTTGCCCTCCCACTTTCCTGTCATACTGTGACATGGCCTAAGTCCTCACAGATTTGCAGACCCAGCCTTGGACTTTTCAGCCTCCAGAACTATGAATTAAAAGGCCTCTGTCCTTGGCGAACTGCTCAGCCTTCGGTGTGCTGTTATAGCAACGGAAACAGCCTAGGATCTGGACAAACTGTTGTAGTAAAAGCAACATGCTACACGTGAATAGTGTTTTCTTGGGCCTTTGAATCTCCCCACAAGCCTGTCAAGGAAAGTCAGACCCATGTACGCAGACAACTAAAGACATGCTTTCTCCATGAAATTCAAATGTTGCCTTTACATATGGTGGGAACTCACTTTTTAATTGAAATATTTAATTTCTGTGAAAGCAAGAAATCCATTCAGGTAAAAAATGATGTCTTAGCAAATACTGGACTCTACAGTTTCTTTTCCGTGCAGAGAATAAAGTGCACCAGAAGTTATTGTCTTGAGTCTGATAAGTGAGACCCTCAGGGCTAACTGGTCATCCATAATGGTAGGTTTACAGGGCCTGGGACAACAGCTTTCTCAGTTAAGAAATGGCTGGGTGTGTAGCTCTGAGACAGAGTTTGCCTAGCATACACACGGCCCTGGGTTCAACCCTAAACATCATGTGTGCACGGTACATGGGCACAAACACACACACACACGATAATGGGTACAAGTGAGTTTCTTTTCTTATTGCCAGGCTTTTCCCTAAACATAAATATCTCTTATGGTAAAAATAGCAAGAAGTTAAAAACAAGTTAATCGGTGGGTAAGAATTAGTTTTAGTGTAATATTTGCATTCATAAATATGATAAATGTGTGTGACCTTAAAGAAGTTATTTTTCTTCTTTGGCCTCAACTTCCTTATAAGTCTGAGAAGGGTAGAACAGAACATTTTAAATTCTATGAATCATATGTTGACAGGATAAATTATGCTCATTGATACCGTGTTCAGAATAATCTTCTTTCTTTCTTTCTTTCTTTCTTTCTTTCTTTCTTTCTTTCTCTCTTTCTCTCTTTCTCTCTTTCTCTCTTTCTCTCTTTCTCTCTCTTTCTCTTTCTTTCTTCCTTTCTCCTCCCTCCCACCCTCCCTGCTTCCTCCCTTCCCTCCTTCCTTCCTTCCTTCCTTCCTTCCTTCATCCCTCCCTCCCTTCCTTCCTTCCTTCCTTCCTTCCTTTTCTTCTCTTCTCCCCATCTATGCTTGTTCTTAAAAACAAAGTTATCAATAAAATGAACGGGATGCATTTTGTTCTAGAAAAAGCAGACTGACAACACTAAGTTATATAAGCTAGTACTTTTGGTCCAGTGCTAAAAATTGAAATTAACAACAAAAATACATCGAGATACAAACTGGGACTTCGCAGCACCCTGCCAGAGGTTGTGCTCCTATCTGATTTTACTCTGCTTAGGATCAATGTTAACCTTTCTTACCAGTGAGATCTACTAAAATTGCCAGAAGGCCTTGAGCAACCCCTTTATTATGATCAAGGTCACTAGACTCCCTATCTTATCCGTGCATCTCTCTCAAAGAGGGAGAGGTCACAGAGTCACAGCGAAGGGTAGAGGTATGTGTGGGCTCTGTGGACAATCTTTATTTTCCTATAGATGTGTGTTTCATGCTCGTGGCTGGTTTCTCCTTTTGATTTAAGAGGACATGTGTATGTTTGGCACAGACCTCAAATTAAAACCAGTAATTTTAGTTCACAGACCTTCAAACTATGAGAGTTTTCCGGAGCTACTCAGTCCCCTAGCTCGTTGCATATTTTAGGAAGATTCCTAGGAATGACCACCAAGTGCAAGGACAGAGATCCTGCCCTTTTTTTTTTTTTAACTTAAGAGGCAGGCAGGGACCTTGCTGGGGGTCAGGCAATATGTTCATAACTAACAACTTCCCTTGGTCCTACCTGCGGTAAGGAAATCTGAGGGAACCCTAAGCCTTGAGTTTATTGTCATGACCCCCACTTCTGTATGTTCTGGGGAGTTCCTCCAGAAAAGTTTCCTCAGAGCACAAAGCTTACTGTCTGTCAAGACATTTATGTCAGTCTCTACACTAAATCAGCAAGGAGTCCATTCTCGTTTTGAGGATGAACATGATATTTCCTTCCCTGGGGCACAAATATAAGAGGCAATTTACTATCTAGCTAAAAGGCCCAGCTTAGGGCATGCCAGTTCTTATTTTATGGCCCCCAAGGACCAGGTCAAGCAAACTCTATGCTCCCAAGTAACCCTGGAACCAGGTGGTTCCAGCTCTTTAGGCTCCTTTCCCAAACATTTGTACTGCAGCTTCTTAAAGTTGGCTAGAAACCATTGGAGTCTGGCCTGACTTTGTAAATCTTTAGCTAACAAGGACCTAATTGAAAGCTGCTTTAAAAGAACCAAAACTATAATGAGTGCTATTTTAAGTTAACCCTGGGGTTTGCAAGCTTTTGATTTCTTACTTTCTTTGTGGAAGACCTACGTGTTCCTCATCATCCGTGGCACCTTGCTAGGTGAGCTGCCGAATGTGCCATGCCTTCAAGAAAACGTCTCATTGCTTGAGTGTCTCATGCTTGTCTTTCAGCATGCTGATTTGCTCTGGCTACACTTTTGGAAACTGGCAGCCTTAGGGAGGATTTTGTGACCAGTGTTATGACTTTACTGTGAGCTTGCCAGTCCTCTTCTGATTCCAGCCCAGTCAGTCCTGCTGGGTCTTGATGCTCAGTCTCTTTGTTTACTCCACAGGGAATTTCATCACAGTGCCTCCGGGAATGGACTGTGCACAACTTTCTGTATATATGATGGAACTCCGTCTCAAAATGTGTTCCAAGTATTAGGCAATTGCTCTTCAACCTTCTTCCAAAATGGTATGTTTAAAAATTAATTTCTTTGTACCTGCTTTCAGAGGCAAGTTTTGGTCCGCCTGTGTATAGAAGAAGTGGATGATGGATTTTCTAGCCCTGAATTGAGAGTGACATGGCTTGAAGGCTGAAGAACATCTTTCTGGAAAGGATAAGATATCCTGTAGGTGGTTCCATCATGAATAACAGAGAGCTGTGACCAATTTAGGAAGGAACCATCATAATTTGACCACTGGCTCAAACATGGGAGATTTGGCAGAGTGCATGTCATGAGCTGTCCTTTGGCTTGGATCCATCTGATCCAGGGATTTGTGAAAACGTCTTTTATCATCTGTGTTTCTCCAGTATGATAAAGGACAACTCTTCCAGCCAACTGATCAGATCACCTATAGAGAGAGATTTTCCTGTACTGAAGGTTATCACTAACCAACACCCTGTGTATCTTGGGCAGTCCCGGTCAGTACATCTAGGACCCCAAATACCAAGTCTGAGCTCATACCACATCATAAGGGTTTCTGGAGCAAGGCTGCTTCAGCCCAGTTGAAATTTTTTCCCAAAACACACATGCCTCAGGTGAGTCCAGTCACCAATTTTCAAATACATGCAGTCATT
Source organism: Dinomys branickii (assembly GCA_004027595.1). Classification (NCBI taxonomy): domain Eukaryota; kingdom Metazoa; phylum Chordata; class Mammalia; order Rodentia; family Dinomyidae; genus Dinomys; species Dinomys branickii. The sequence goes on along the minus strand of PVLD010004867.1, from coordinate 13,968 downwards.
GAGATTGGTTCACTGACTTGGCTCACGGTCTTTTTCTTTTTTGTGTTTGTTCCTTCAGGAGAGATTCATGTCTTCTTTTGGAGAAACAAGGATGAGCTGTGGTAACTTCTGCACCTTTAGTTCCAAAATATAACATTAAGAAAAAGAATTTGCAGGGTAGAATATCCTAACACAGTTGACAATTAGATGCAGTATTATCTCTGTGCTCTAAATTCTGGGGTTGCTCCTTTGTACTTGGGACAAGAGCTGAGGTTCTTTCAGAGACTTTAAGGCTCAATTTCTGATGTGTTGTATCTTGTGATCTCATTTCCTGTGATGGTCCTGTGTTGGTCACCCCTTGTAATTTCTTGAACACTCCAGGCAGGTGCCTGCTAAGAACCCGGCCCGGGCATCAGCTCTTCCCTCTCCTCTGAGACATCCAGGCGGCTTGCTCCTTCCCTCTGTCCAGGGCTTTGCTAGCTGCTCACTTTCCCAGCGAAGCCTTCTATAATACTGCCACCTGTCTCCCTAACTGTCCCTGCCAGCCCCGTTGCACTGCCCTACTTTACTTCTTTTTCCAAAGTAATTAGAAATATACTATATAACTTAATCTACCTTACTTGTGCCTCCACACCCACTAGAATTTAAATCCACAAGAGAGCAAATTTTTGTTTGCTCACTTTGTTCACTGATAATCCAACATGCCTAGAACAGTGCTACGGTAGTCGGTTCTTCTAGCTCGTGCTGTCTGTCTGTCTGTTTCTCTCTCAGTGCCTTCAAGCTACATATCTTTTACCTCAGAGCAACTCCTCCCATGGTAGGAAAATTTAGAACTCCAGAGATTTTTGTAAGAACACTATTGCTTGCTTCAGGCTGGAACTAGCCTGGTTTAAAAAATGAAAAATCAAGAACACGTGGTAAATGCTGTTCTTACTGCAGGGCATAGTGTTAGAGGTCACTGAAGACCTTTTAGGAGTTTATCTAGGGGAAGTATAGCTGGGATGATTTTGGTTCTTAAGGAACAGACAACTTAATTCATTGGTTTTAGAAATAAAAGAATATACCAAACCATCAGCCCATTTTATCCCTAGGTATCTGCCAAAGATAAATGAAAACTTATGTCTACAAAAGATGTGTATAATAATGTTCTTAGCAGTTTTCTCTGTAATGTGGAAAAATGGACACATGCCAGGCATCTATCAATAGAGGGCCAGATGCACTGTGATATGCTCATACAAAGGAATACTCCTCACCAGTGAAAATGAATGACACATATAACGACAGAAATGAATCTAACAATTATTATTCTGAATGAAAGACACAAAAGCCTGACACAAAAGTACTACATGACCCAAGAAATTTCAGAACAAGTCAAATAATGTGGAAAGATATTAGGAATGTATTTGAAGGTTTGAGGTGAGGATTTATAAAGCATAAAGGAATATTTGAAGCTAAGAGTAATGCTTTATATTTTTGTAAGGGTTTTGGTGACACAGATGTATTTATTTGTCAAAACTTAGCACATGTCTGGAGGATCTCCAATCCAATGCTATCCTGGACCACTGAAGTGAAACCCTGACTCAGAAGTAAGAAAATAAGCGCTGGGGATATGACTTAGTGGTAGAGCACATGCATGAAACCTGGGGTTAAATCCCTAATACTGTAAAACAAAAGAAAACAAATAAAAATTTAGCAAATGTGCAGTTAAAATTTGTGCATTTGATAGCATGTAAATTTCATATCAAGAAGAAAATTATTAAAATATATGTCTATATTGATGTGGATGTTGAGATGTGTAGTCAACAGTATGGATGCCAAAATACTTCTCTTCAGTACAATATATGAAGCATAACAGCACAGCAGTTTTCAGACGGATCCATGTGTTTGCATGTGGCTCATTCCTGGTTACTGCTCAGCAGCATTCCACTGCATATATGATGAACTGTGTACATGTCTGCAACTTGCTTTGATATGCATGCAAAATAAGGTGGAAGGGTGGCTAGGTGGGTAAATACATGACCAAGCATGTAGAACAAAATAGTAGGGATAGCTTCTTGGTGTTTACTGACAAGTCTTTCCATATTGCAGTATGTTGAAGGATTTGTAACATAATAATGGGAAAAAAAAGATGGAGTGAAGTCGGGTGTCCACGTACGCAGGAAACGAATAGGTAGAGCGGGCTTTATTTAGGCACTGGTAGTATTAAATACAGGATGTTTGTGACAGAGCTACAGGTCGCTGGGGCAGATCCCTGCGTCCTCCACAGTATCCACAGTACCGTTGTGGAGCCTTGAAGCAGCACCCTGTTTGTGTCAGGAGCACCCTCACCCCAGAACACCACCCACACCAGGCCTCTCGCTCAGCGCTGTTCGTGGCCGCCCTCCCCTGCACCCACCCCGGGATTCCGTCCGTTATCAGCAGCTCCACCCACACTCTCAGCCCTTTCTCCACTGTTCCGTCACCTCCTTGCTCCTGCTGCTGAGTCCGTGAGGCCCCTTCCTCCCAGTGCCTCTTCTGCTCAGCCCTCTCTCTACTAGCTTTGTAGCTCAAGCCCTCACAGGGGGCCATCTTTCTCCGAGGAGAGCAGCCTGCAGAGCTAGTCCCTTCTTTTTCACTGAGGAGTGCTCCACAGCACGTAAGCTAAAGACCTGATACCGAGAAAAAGGCACACACCTGTCTTTGTCCCTGGTGCTGTTACTTCTGTCCTATTATTCTACTGGAACAGGAACCACCGTGGTTGATCAGAAAGCTGGGATGACAAAATGCAGCCTTGGGCAAAGTAAACTACTCTTTGTTGCGTGGCACGTTTCCACAGACCTGTCCTGTGGCATTTTTTCAAGATACTTCTTATATCCCTCACCTCTTGAAATGCCCCAGGACTCAGTGCTCTTCTTCACTTGATCCACATTCAGTTCTTAATGACATATCTATCGAGAACTGACAGATGTATAACTCAAGGCTGACCTCAGTCCTAAACTCTAGACCCGTTTCCAAGCATCCAACTTGCCTATGGGGTCATCTTGAGTGTCTCACGGACTTTTCTTTTCTTTGGTACTGGGACTCAAACTCATGACCTCAGGCTTGCCAGGTAAGTGCTTATGCCCCTGAGCTACATCCCTGGCCCTCACGGACTTTTCAAACTTACCATATCCTGCTTTTGATTCCTCCCCTTCCCTTTCATATTTTTTTTCTTTTCTTTTCTTTTTGTAATTTCCTTTTTAAATTAGTACGTGTTGCAATGCACAGTAATTACATTCATCTTAGGGAACTGGTACATATATGTGTGCATATATATGTACATGTGATATATATATGTAATCTTAATAAATTTTAATTCCCTTTTCCCTCCCTGCCCTCCTGCCTCCCTCTATCCCCAGACTTCAGAGACCACCTCCCTGGTTCCCGTCATCTATCTTTTACTTTGCTCTTTACATTATTTATATTTGGGGTTTCTCTTCTAAGAGAAAGTATTCAATATTAAACCTTTCTTCCTGTAGTCCTTCTAATCTTAGCAAAGACTGATTTCCTCAGTTGCTTTAGGCCTAAAATCTTGGCGTCATTCTTGACTCTTCCATCAGTTGTAACAGCAAATCCCAGAGGGAGAATGTGCAGACTGTATGTAGATTCTGAGGACTTCTCACTGCCTTTGGCACTGCTATCCTATTTCCTATTCCTATTCTTTCTCAATCTGATTACTGTAAAGCTTCCAAACTGGTGGTCCCGCTTCCTCCCTTTCCTCCTGCAGTCTGCTAGATTCTGGAGCTGGAGGGATTCTTACACTGCAGACTGTGCCTGCGCTATCTGGAGTCTACTGTTTCTGTCTCGCTATTACACACCAAGCTCTTACACTGACATTTGTGTCAGTTTGTACCCTGCCATATTGATTAGGTGAGAACTACTTTTATCACACTGTCCTTCCCTGAACAGTTCCCCGAACGGCTCTGGGTCAGAGTTGATCAAAGAGCAATGAGCACAAACTCTGGAAGGCAGAAAGGCAGCCATTACTCTTGGGAGATCGTTGGAGTCAAATGTGGTAAAGAACATAGACATGACCAGGAGGCTCCAAGTGTTTCTCTCTTCTGTTCACGCTGAGCTCTTCTTGGCTGCTGACCAACAGTTAGTCCTGGCCCCTCTCCACACTCTCTCCTGTCCACACTCAGGGGTGGTGGCTGTGTACAGGCACAGGGTTCTGTAGACTCCCCTGTGACTCCTTCTGACAGTTCCGCTCCACCACCGAACGTGCTGGCTCCTAGGTCTGCCTCAGATCTCTGGCTCATTCCCCCACTTGAGGGCTGGTTAGAGTCTACACAGAAATCTAACATCACTTTTCAGACCCCTTGATGGGAGGTCTAATTCCTATGACCAATCCCTTATTTCCAATTACTTACAGTGCTTGTGCTCCCCTGCTATCACCGTGACTGCTATGATCCATAAGACCCTTGGTGCTTCTCTGAAGTCATCCCTCACCGTGTTCCCTTAGTCACTGCCCCCTTTTCTGTTCCTGGCACACATCAAGTACACTCCATCCAAAGAGCTGGGCCAGAATTGGTATGTCTTTTTCTTAGTTTTTTCCTGTGGATAGTCACAAGTCTCACTTTCTTCCTTTCTTTAGATCATTGTTCCAATGTCACCCCAGAGTAGCATTCCTGGTAAGAAAATAGCAGCCCTCCCCTCCCTATGCTTATCACCCTTTGTGATATTGTCCTTTATAACATTTGTAAATAACACTTGGCACGTGATTTGTTTATTTCTGATCTGCTTCCCCACCAGGTATTTCTACCTAAAAATCCACTTGAAATTAGAGGAGCTTCTCCAATAGGAAGATAACTACATCATTATTTTGGCCACCCTCTAACTGCCACTTAGCATCTACTTCCTTCAAATATAAATATGAACAGAAAACCCCAGACTTAGCAGTGCCTATGACTTGTTATCAATACGGCATCACAGATGTATTCCCTGTTGCAGTTGTTGACAATACTGTGCAATGTCATATGTCCTTATTAATTTGAAATCGTGTTAGTCTTTAGGCTTGTGACTCGATGACATGGGATTGAAGCCTTCCTTTGCAGAGGTGATCCCAAGATGTAGCTGTAGGTGGGTGGGAATTCCTCTTTTGTGAGTGTCTGTATTTGTGCTGTTGTGGCTGCCTCCACGTCCCGAATTGCTTAAATTGTTTACCTTTCAGGATTATTTAGACTTTGGGGAAGAGCCAGAAGTGCCATGGTGCCAGACCCGGTGAAGATACGTCATAACATTTCTATGAGAGTGGTGGCAGTGGGCAGCAGCACCGTATTTGTGATCATACCTCATCAAGGGATGGAAGAAAGATTTCTAAAACTGCCTCAGAAAGTGCCAAGAATAGGGGATTAGTCAGTCTGAATCAAAGGGAGCATTGTGAGGAAGATTAATGGCAATATATCTTTTACTGTAATAATTTTAAAAATTTAAACATTCCTACATATTCCAATCATACCCCATATATATTTGAAAATGCTATTTTGAGAAAGGATTCATAACACTTTGTGCAATAACCGTGGTGTCCACAACACACATCGGGGTTAAAACCCTGTGCTAGAACGTGAGCTCTGAGAGGATGGAGCCTTTTTTTCTTTCTCAGTTGTTTGACTCCTCTGCTCAGGAATGTAACACTTGGTGAGATCTGATTAATTTTACCTACAACCTAAGGCCAGATAGGTCTCTGTTATTCATACCCTTCCCTTACTGGGGCATCCGCTCTCTTGCTTTTCCTGAGGGCCACCCTTGCCTTCACTCACCGTAGGCAACGCATTCATATTTAGAGGAACCGTGTCCCTTCGGAATGACTGGAGACAAGATCCTTGGAAATTCCGCCACAGGTAAAGGTTTCTCTTGACATGATGCCAACACTTTCTCATATCCCTGCTAGGAGAAAACAGCATTAAAAACCAAATTCTAAATGCAAAATCTACTAACAAGAAAGGCACACAATAATAACTCAGTGGGGATTTCCATTTTGGTATTTTTCCCCCAGTAAGAAACATGACATTGTTTTGAATTGACTTTTTCACTCTTTTAAGAACACCAGACTGCCTTCTCTCAGTAGTTCTCAGGAATCGCAAAATAATAAATTTCTTTTGACTGAAATATTCTGTGTGTTGATTTCTTTTCAGTACTGAAAACTTCTGGCACAGGGGAAGGTGCTCAGGACCTTGATTGTTCTATGAGTTGAGTATGGAACTTATAAACATCATATGAAGAGACAAAGTCATAGGAAAAAATACAGTTTGAAACATTGGTTTATTTAGATGACTGCAACCTAGATTCACAAATTGATCAACAAGGCTATACAGGGCATAAGTAATAATCCCAGCACTGTCCAATATACACTGCTCTCACCAGCCCTGAGAAAGAGGGGCTGATCGTTCCAAACAGATCACAAGGACCCAGTTGCTGCAGCACCCCAGTTTCCGTGGTGGACAAGGTTTTTTCCTAAAGAAATTTACATTAAATCTGATTACTGTCTGATAAATAGTGTCCTCGTATCTGATCAATAACTTTCCTAAGGTTATTTATAAAATATCTATTATGTTACAAATATTTAAGAGGAGAGAATTAACATTTTCCAACTTGATTACTGGTCGTGGAGTGCTTATTGCTCGACAACATTATCCTGCTTCAATTTTCCCAACACCCTCCTGAGGTCAGAGTTAGGAGGACTGAAGCGTAGAGGAGGGTTATGTGATTTGCCCCAGGTTTCACTCTTTCTACCTGAAAGGCTGCTCTTGAGTTCATGGAATTTCCCATACAGATCCAAACTATTTTTGACCATTTTTGATTCTATTATTTGTGTAATACTGTTCTATGTGTGTACTAGCTTAAAAGATGAAGTAAGTAAATTTACTTTAAAAAGCAATGTCACATTGTTGCTGGTAATAAATAGTACCACTTGCCATGGTTATAAAAATAAATATACTGAACACAGAACAATGTCAGCACCCTTCAGCCAAATGGAGTTGTCAGGAAATGTTCTGAGCCTGAGGCCACATCTGTTAGAGAGCCAGCAGGGACTGAAGGTGTATGAAAGTCATAATTAGCACCAAAATGGGACCTTTTCCTTGGATAATCAGAAGGTGAGCAAGAGTGGCCAAAACGGGAAGCTTCTCTCACTATGTGATGCAATGTTATTTAATGCAATGACCCAGAGCCATCTGAAAGCATCTCCTGGCCCACTGGCAGGACTGGTCTCATGCTTTGGAATATGTGACACACGCAGTGCCCTTGTCAAGCCCTTTGGGAGACGTTGTTGGCAGATTCCCTGGGCTACTACTGCTGGATGTTATCTGAAAATAGTGAACAGTGCTCTTGCAAGCTACTGACTTCTGACTGGGTGGCGGGGAGCCCAGTGATCCTTCCTGAGTTATAGGCAGAAGGACCAGGCCTGAGGTGTACATCAGTTCACTCAACAAAGACCACCAAGTCAAGAGCAGATGGATAAACACCCCTTTCCCCCCAGGCTTTGTAGAGCCCATATCAAGGTTGTTCTACATGTATCTGCATGAGTCTCCAACAAAATTGAGCCTCAGTTGTCCACAGCTGCATTCTGCTCACGAACAAACCCTCTGTGATCCTTTTTCCCTTCCACCTCTCACTGCTTTACTCCCTTGCTGTCCTGGCTGGGATTTTCTCCCTCCCCGAATAAATGGCTTTCACCTAAATAATTTTCTGAGGACCAGCATTGAGAGAACACCAACAAAGAGTAGATCTTTTGTTGTTGTTGCCATTGTGATTGTTTTGTTTTGTTGAGATTGGGTCTCTCTGTGTCATTCAGGGTGGCCTTGAACTCAGAGTTTATCCCAGGCTGGCCTCGAATTCATAGTGATCCTCCTGGTTCAGCCAACAAAGTGCTGCTAGGATTACACAAATGTACCACCATTCTGAACCACATAGAATGGATCTTATTTTTTAAGAGTAAATAATAAAGGAATAAATACCCTAAAACAAAGCTATCAACTCAGTTACTGCTTTATAATCAAGCCCAGTCCTAATCTACCCTTACTCTTAGAGCAATGATGTAAATCTGGATATAGAAAAAGACAAGGAGATGGGTGGACCTCTCTGACACTTCTCAGTAACCAAGAAGTTGTAGGTTCCTAACACAAGCCTCAGTCATCTACTGTGACAACTCGATCTCCTTGCTCATTCTGAAAGATTGAAGTTGATGTTCAATTTGACCTTAGTAACCACAGTGGATATGCTGGGTTTTCTCTTTTCTTTTTGGACTTTAGATGAATTGGGGGCTAATTGAGTACAATTTATTTTTCTTTTATGGAATGGACTGTTTGGAAGTAGATTTTCTGATGATAAATTTAAAAGAAATCCTTCTGCCAGAAAAGTCTGAATAAATGATTGTTCATTTTACTTAAAACTGAAGAGCTTTGCTGACGGCATGTGGACTTAACTTCAGAGAATAACATGAACAAGATCCTGTGCATATTTTTAGAATATCTCTGCAGCAGTTGAGTAACATGGATTACTATATCCACAAATAAGGCAATAAACCATATGGAGTTATTGAGGCTTATGATTCTCATTAAGGTTTAAAAAATATGTCAACAGAAATGGATAGAGAAAGATCTATCAAGTGCTTACTTAACCACATGAAAGCTTTATAAAATCTTTATAAAACCTTAACATTTTGCCATAGCCTCCTTTTTCCTTTTAAATAAATATAACATCACAAGTATGCTTGAATCTCCTATTACCGCTTTCTAGTACGCCTTTTCCACATCGATTTTATTTTTATTGTGAATTTGTTTTTATCAGTCCCAAGGATGTTTTCATATTTTTATACTACATGCAGTATTTTAAACTATAGTACTGGTTTGCCTGTTCTTAAGCTTTATATAAGTGGGTTATTCTGTTTGCATCCTTCTACAACTTGATTTTTTTATTCAGTACCACAGTTTAGAGATTTACCCATGTACACATGTGTAGTTCAGCTCACTCATTTTAACTGCAGGAAAACGTTCTGTTGTGTGAATAAACCACAATTTATTTTTCCATTTTCAACCTCTTGAATACGTAGGTTGTTTCCAATGTTTTCTTATAACAAACAATGCCCCTACAAGTATTCTTGGACATCGTTGTTCTCACGTGTGTGTGAAAAACTTTTGTAAGATGTATGTCTAGAGGTGGAAACATACTGGGCTCTCTACTGCATGTGGCTTCAATTTCATTAGACTGCCAAGTTGCTCTATAAAGACCTATTTATAATTCCATCAGCATGTTTGAAATTTCTCTTTCTCCTACATTCTTGCCCACATTTGGTATGGACAGACACAAGTATTTTGCCGAGCTGAAGGCTGTGAAAAGTATTTCATTCTGGTTTCAATCTGCATTTTTCTAATTACTACAGCGATGGGAAGGAGTTATTTTGGGTGGTAATGTTTTGTGGGTTTATGTATAATTGCAAATATTTCCCCTACTCAGTGACTTTCTTTGCACCTTCTTTGTGGTGTCCTTGGATGAATGGAAATTCTGAACTTTAATGTAATCAATTTTCTCAGATTTTTTCCTATAATTAGTATATTTTGTGTATTGTTTAGGAAATCCATCCCTACTCTAAGCTATTTGCAAATCCTCTTACATTATATTTTGAGTTTTATAGTGTTCCTAACCAGGTCTAAAATTTACAGGGAATTGGAAAGGGGAAGAGCTCTGATTTAATTTTTTTGTATGGACACTGAGGTGTCCCAGCACCATCTATTGAAAAGATTATTTCTCTGCTGCTCTGTATGGCCACTGTAATGGCTGGTACATTGTGTCAACTTGAGAACTGAGAAGTTCAGAAGCTTAACTACATGACTGAGCAGGGGGCCAGGGTCGTCACTTTGTAAACATCCTGAGCTCTAAAGAGGAGAGCACTGGAGATGGTGTGCGGGAATAGCCTGCATGCTACATAGGGGTGGAAAACATGCTTGCTTTCCCCTTTCCTGCTTTTGTTGCTTTTGCTGTCTTCTGCGACCTTTCTTACAAAGGTGAAATGGAGTACGTAGGAATCCATGAGAGTTTCAAAATCCATAGGATACAGGTTATTAATTACCTGATTAGAGAGCAGTTCTTTGTCTGGCAAAGATCCACTATGGGTCCTGATTATGGTCTAAATGTCATTTTTAGTGGTACATTTTACAGTTGAGTAGTTTCTCTGGTCTATTTGTTACATGTTAGGTCTTGATTAAATCTTCTTTTTCATCCAAGCCAATATAGTCCTTTTAAAGACTCATGGATTTCTTATGAATAATTTTATAAATATACTCCATTAGATAAAACTACACCCACAAAACTTGTCAAGAATTTTTTACCTTAGAGAGCTGGGCGTCCGAGGCGATCAACGCTGCGCTTGGGCCGCAGCTCGGCTGAATCCGCGTACAACCGAGAGTGATTGCAGCGGGACGGGCCCTCCCAGCTCCTGAACCCGATCGGCTCGGAGGCGGCTGTAGCCAGGAATTGTTGGAGGCGGCGGAGCAGAGCAAACTTGGAGAACGCGCTCCTCGGGCAGACTGCGCTAATCTGGGCAGCAGTCCAGGATCCTGCTCAGAGCCCCGCCCCCACAGCCAGCGCCATGCGAACTGTGGCAGCTGCGGTCAGCGGCTCCTGCGAGAAAGCCGAGGAGGCGGAGAAGCGCCAGGGAGCGCCAGGATCTCCTGCCGGCACGGATCTCCGAACGGGTGAGCCGAGTGAACACTGCAGCAGGATTTCTGAGTCGGGAAGAAGCTCGACCCAGGGAGATACATCTGAGCAGCATTCCTGTCTGCACGATCCCAGGGTAAGTTGATTGGGCGCCCTGACCGGTTTTTTTGAGTTGGGAAGAAGCTCCACCCAGTGAGGGACATCTGAGCAGCTTTACTGACTGCAGGATTCCCGGGTGGGAAGAGCTGGCTGGGAGCCCTGACGGGATTTGTGAGTGGGGGAGGAGCTCCACCCAGGGAGGAACACCTGAGTGGCCCCCTGCCTGCAAGGCCCCTGGGGCGGTGAGCTGTTTATGCGCCCCAGCCACGTCTCTGGGTAGGGAGTAGAAGTGGAAATTTCAGCAGACAGCTTAAGGGACATTCTCCCAAAGAGAAGGAATCATTGGAGCAGCCTCTGCAGCAGACCTTTGCCTGCTGAACTGCCTGGGGAATCTATAGCTCCACATTTTGAATCTGATACCCAAAAATGGGAAAACAGAGGAACAAAACGCAGTCTCAAAACTCAACCCCACCCAGAACAAGTTTTGAATGTGAGGATACAGGGGAACCAGGAAGCCACAAACCTGCAAGTTATGAAACGATTGCATCCAAAATGAAACAACTCCAACAGGCCATAAAAGAGCTTAAAGCAGAAATAAGCCACATACCTGCAATGATCTCTCAGACAAAAAACGAGCTGAAAACAATAATGGAAGAAATGTTCTGTACACATAGAGAAGAAATAGATAAAAGACTAGAAGAAAATAGGAAACAAATGGAAACATTACAAGAGCAATTTAGGAATAAATTACCAAAAATGAAACAGGTCTGAAGAGAATGCCAGGATTTGAAAACTTACACTGAAAGCTTGCAGAACCGCTTAAATGAAACTGAAGATAGAATTTCAGAACTTGAAGACAGCAGGGCAGCTTATGAGCGTGACAGGAAGAATCTCATAATATCATCAAAGACACAAGAAAAGTCAATCCAACAGCTCCAAGATGAGGAAAACGTAACAATATTTGAGTTATAGGAGTGAGTGAAACAGCAGGAGACCACACAAACGATATAAAAAGAATATTTGCTGAAATAATAGCAGAAAATTTCCCAAACAAGGTAAAAGATACTGAAGTTCAGTTAATCGAGGCATATAGAAACCCAACGATCCATAACCCAAAGAAAAACACACAGAGACATATAATAGTCAAGATCCCAGATATCCAGCAAAAGAACACAATATTAAAAGCTGCTAGAGAAATGAAACAGATCACCTATAAAGGAAAGCCCATCACAATCACAGCAGACTTCTCAATGGAAACCATGAAATCCAGAAGAGCTTGGAGCGAGATATTACAGATTCTGAGGCAAAACAAATTCCAACCCAGACTGATGTATCCTGCAAAACTATCCCTCAAATTCAATGGAGAAATAAAATATTTCCATGACAAAGAACAACTGAAGAACTTCATGAGTGCCAAACCAGCATTGCAAACAGCACTAAAAGATATTCTAGACAGAGAAAAAAGAGACCACAATTCCAAGAACAACAATAGAAATAACTCCCTAAATAGAACAAGCAAGTAAACAGTCAGCAAAAGAAGGAAAACAACAAGTAAATAACATAACTAGAATAAGCCAATATATAACCATGATAACCATTAATGTAAATGGCCTCAACTCAAAAGTCAACAGGAAAAGATTGGAAGACTGGATTAAGGAACACAATCCAACGATATGCTGTATACAGGAAACACATTTTACTCAAAAGGAAATCCACAGTTTGAAAGTTAAAGGTTGGAAAACAATTCTCCATGCAACAGGTCCCCAGAAAAAAGGAGGGGTAGCTATTATGTTTGCAAGCAATGTAAACTTCAAACCAAAAACAATCAAAAGAGATAAAGAAGGCCATTACATACTAGTTAGGGGAAAGCTGCAGGAGGAAGAGGTAACAATCTTAAACATTTATGCACCAAACCATGGAGCACCTAACTTTACAAGTCAAATCCTAACAGACGTAAAAAATCAAATAACGAATAACACTATTTTAATAGGGGACCTAAACACCCCTCTGACACAAAGAGACAGGTCAACTGGACAGAAACTCAGCAAAGAAATAACAGACCTGAACCAAAAGTGTGAACAAATGGACTTAGTAGATATATACAGAATGTTCCACCCCACAACATCACAATACACATTTTTCTCAGCTGCACATGGGTCTTTCTCCAAAATAGACCACATTCTAGCCCATAGAGCATATCTACCTAAATGCAAAAGAATTCAAATTATCCCATGCATATTATTGGACCACAGTGCAGTAAAATTGGAAATTAATGACAAAGAGAACTCCAAAAACCACATAAACACATGGAAATTAGACAACAACCTACTGACTAACCAATGGGTCACGCAAGAAGTTAAAGAAGAAATTAAAAATTACCTACAAATAAATGAAAACGCAAGTACAACCTACCGGAATCTGTGGGATGCAATGAAAGCAGTCCTCAGAGGGAAATTTATAGCAATGAAATCATATACAAAGAAAATAGAAAGAGAGCAAATAAATAACTTAATGATACACCTCAAACTCTCAGAAAAAGAGCAACAAGCCAAACCAAGAGCCCAAAGAAGGGAGGACATTATAAAACTCAGGGCAGAAATTAACGCAATTGAGATGAAGAACACTCTACAAAATATTAGTGAATCAAAGAGTTGGTTCTTCGAAAGAATAAATAAAATTGATAAACCCCAGCCAACCTTATCAAAAAAAGAAGGGAAAGATCTCAAATTCATGCAATAAGGAATGAAAAGGATGAAGTCACTACAGATCCAAAAGAAATACAAAAGATTATTAATACCTACTTTGAAAATCTGTATTCCCATAGGATAGAAAATACAGAAGAAATGGACAGATTCCTAGGAAGGTACAAACTGCCAAAATTGAATCAGGAAGATGTAAAAATCCTGAACAACCCAATATCAATTAATGAGATTGAAGACGTTATTAAAAACTTACCAACAAAGAAAAGCCCAGGCCCTGATGGATTCACAGCAGAATTCTATAAAACATTTAAAGAAGGGCTAATGCCAACACTCCTCAAACTCTTCAATGAAATCGAAAAGGAAGCAACTCTCCCCAACACATTTCTGGAGGCAAGTATTATACTGATACCAAAACCAGAGAGAGACCCAACCAAGAAAGAGAGCTACAGGCCAATCTCTCTAATGAACATAGATGCAAAGATACTCAACAAAATATTGGCAAATAGATTACAGCGAA